>CM034612.1:481431-516431 GCA_020091685.1 Lutjanus erythropterus
GGAGAGGAGAGAGGAGAGGAAGGAGGAGAGGAGAGGAGAGGAGAGATTCTCAGTTTCAGTCTCTGATCGCTGTGACTGATGAAGAAAAGGAAGACAGAGGATGAAACATGAAGAAATTCGTCTGTTCTCCAACAAACTGCAGGTTAAATTCTAAATGAATATTTCAGACTTTAATAATTATTTCCATCAGTGATACTAAAGTCGTACCTTTAACTGCTCCGTCTGCTCTCATGGGAGCCAATTACATGTTAGTGTTCAGCCTGTGGTTCCTTTAATCTGTAACCTCCATATTTAATCAAACGTTCATCATCATGTTCTCTGTGTGTTAATAAATACAGAATCATAAATAAATGATGGAGTAAAAGTAGATTTCAGACAGACGGAAGTGAACAAAGGGAATAAAAACAGGATGAAAGGAGGTCAGAAAAACAAAACAAAGATCAGAATGAATTTAGTTTATTTACAGTTTCTTTTAGAGAACTTAGAACAGATCAGAACACAGGATGAAGGGGAACGTTCTCCACAGATCCAGGCTGAGAACAGGAAGACAGCTCTGAGCAGTTTTATTTTTGAACGCGTCTGACCAATAGGAGTCGAGGTCAGTGTTTACATCAGCCTGTATGATCGAACTTAGTTTTGTTTCAGTGATGAAACAGTAGAGATACAATAGAGAAACTCTGTGATGTCATCACAATGTTAAGTCTTTGGTGGGCGGAGCCAGTGGTTCAGTGCACATGCTCAGTGGGCTGCAGACCCCTGAAGTAAACCTGGAAAACGTTTTTGGTTGAAACGTGAAATCATACATATTCTGGTGTGTGAATCACGTTCCACGCGTTCATGTGTGGTTCTGTGAGGACTCATGTTGTGGTTCTGCAGTTTTAGTTTTTCAGGCCTGGACTTTCCTGCCTGACTCTAGAAGTAAACCTGGAATATAGAAAACTTTTGCATCTGTTCTTCCCTCTGACATAAAATGAAAATTCTTCACCAGTTTGAAACGTTTTACATGAATAAAGTTTTATTCTGATTGGTTTTATTGTGTTTCCAGTCTGAGTTTTGTTGACAGTTTTCAGAGCTCCTCATTGGTCCAAACTGAACCTTCACTCTCCTCCTGCCGACTCTGTTTGTTCTGCAGCTGCATTCACATCAGCTCAGGGACGTCGGGTTTGATGTCGCTCCTCTCTGAGCTCGCACAATGACAAAACTTTTTTTTTATTTCCCAGAAGGCCGTGGGACACAACTTCACACAGATCCAGAGGAGGTTTGTCTCTCTGCTGCTGCTGCTGACGGAGGAGAAAAACCTGAACAACAAGAAGAAGACGGAGCTGCAGGTCGATTTTTATAAAGAACAGGTGGGAAGTGAACCCCCCCCCCCCTGTTTCCCATCAGCCCCTGGGGTCTGCAGCAGCTCGTGTGAACTGAGAGGATGCTGCTGTTTGGCCTTGAAGAGATTCAGGCAGAGAAACTGTGAGGTTTTATTTTTCACAGATTTATTATTTATTATTTATTCTTCCTCCTCACATTTTATAAACTTCATCACTGACAACAGCAGCTTCCTGCAGCTACACCAAACTCATTTGAACATTTCCAGGACTTCAGATAATGATTATTTTCATTATTGATTAATCAACTGGTTGATTTTTTTATCTAATCTATCAACTTCCCTCTTTGAGAACCAATAAGTAAATCAATAAATCCATAAATAAAAGTTCAAATGTTTCTGAAACACATCACACCTCCAAACATCATCATCCAGCTGCACTCTCACAGAGGGTTCCAAAAGGCTGAAGTCCTTTAAGAACCATTTGGTTCTGAAGAACCCTTTTTTGAAGATCAGGTTCAACGGTTCTTTGTAAGTCTTAATGTTCCTTTAAGAACCATTTTCATCCATAGAACCCTTTTTGGAGGAAAGAAAGGTTTGGTGAAATTCTTGATGAAATCTTTTGTTGAAGGTTTGTTCCATAAAATAAAAGGGTTCACACACACACACACACACACACACACACACACACACACACACACACACTGACGGTCTTGTGTCCTGAGCAGCAGAGTGACCCTGAACACACCATCTGCAGACTGCTTCACTGACACGCTGATGAGACGAGCAGCTGAACGGCGTCTCTGATGACTTCATGTTGACTTTCTGCTGTTTTATTTATTAAATCATTTTACATCACGTTTCCCTTCAGGTTCCTGCTGCTGCTCACATTTCCTCATATTTACACTTTCTACCACATTCTGAGTTTTTATATCAGTTAAAGTAGTAAAACCACAGTGTAGAAATATTCTGTCCTACATTCAAAATATATGAAAATATTTAGAGCACTTAACCCTGCAGACAACAGCAGTAACACAGACACACCAACAGACGAGATGAGTGAGATAAAATGACTGCGTTTGTTCATGGACTTTGGTTGGTCGGTAGTTTCCCAGCAAAGTAAAGTGGTGGAAATATTCTAAATACAATCTACACTTGATTTTATTTTAGGTGGATTAGAAATCAATCTCTCTTCTAAAACCAAGTACAGAAGTATCAGCATCAAAATATTCTGGGTGTACTAAAAGTAAAAGTACTCATTATGCAGAATGGCCCATTCCAGAATAATATCTATTGTATTTAATTATAGTTATTTCTGTATTAATGTGTTCATCACTTTAATGTTGCAGCTGGTAAATGTGGAGCTCGTTTTAATGACTTTATCCTGCTGGGCAGATTAATCCAGTGATTCCCATCGAGGGGGGTACTTTTACCCCAGGGGGTACTTCTGCAGTAACCGGGGGGCAGAAAGATTGTAGAGCAGCTCAACTCATTTGTAAAAATAGAATTAGTATTTGAATAATAAAGAGGACATCCATATACTGAGTCAGCTGTAGCAAGTAAACAGAGGAGGTGAAATAGTTTGTTAAAAGTGATAAATTGTTGTAATGTAGCTTTGAATGTTCAATTATATAAAAATATCTAGTTTTATATGATAAACACTGAAATAACATTCAAATGAATATATTTGGAACAAACTTAAAGAATAAAGTATAGAAGCTTCATGTTGTGTTTTCTCGGTGCCACTGTGTCGTCTTGTGATTGGCTGAACAATTTATCTTAACTGAACTGGAGTGAAAATATCCGGAGTCAATCTGAGTGATGAATTAACGTTCAGCAGTGATGAAGCTGCAGCTGAAAAGTGACTCTTGTTTACAATAATGCCGATTATTAAAAAAATGAGAGTAACAGAATTAAAAAGAATCATCTTCTGACACACAGGAAGAAAATCTGTTTCTGTCTTTATTCTCAGGTTATATTTACTGTTTAATTTAAATATTTCAGTCTGTTGTTTCTGAAGTTAACCCATTCAGATCTCTGTGATGTAACACTTCAGGGTATCATCTGATTGGCTGAGAGGGAGGACACTGTCTGTCCTCTGGAGGACGTCCCACAGCTCTCTGTTTGTCCCCTGACGCTCAGCTCAGTTCACTTCAGTTCACTTCAGTCAGACTCTGATGTCCCTGATGGTCCACAGATCTGAGGACAGACGAGGAGAGACAGACAGGAAGTGTTTTTAACTCAGTATGTCCTCAGTCTGAAGACAAACAACATCTGTATCATCTGGACAGAGAGAGCTGGGAGACACACCGACACAGATTCAGTTCAGTTTATAGATTTTATTTGTTTTTTAGGATGGAGAAATACTTACATTCAAGCTGGAGGAGTAACAGATTACATGTAACAGGATTACTTAGAATACAAAGAAAAGGTAGCTGTCTTCCATTACAGTTACTAAAAAGATGTAATCAGATTACAGTTACATTTCATAACAAATGGGGATTATTAGTAAGACTGCAATTTTAAAATACATTTTAACTTTAGCTGCACAAACAAACTGCTAACATCATCATCACAGACGAAGAAGAAGAGAAGCTTCACAGAACAACAGCGAACGTCTTGATCCTTCACTTTCATATGAACATCAGACATGACAGGAAACAGCTCTGGACTCATGACGGTTCTGGACAAACCGGGACGACTGTGCAGATTTATCACCACTGTTTGAGTCCTGTTGGGGACGCTAGTGTCCTCTGTGTTTGTACGGATCACTGACATTAATAAAGATGGCTGCTGTGTCTCAACTTCCTGCTGCTGGACAAAATGAAACCAAAGTATCCTGGACACAAGTCGTCTGAAAACCTCCAGAGTCTCAGTCTTGTCTGCTTGTCATCAAATGATCAGACAAAATGTTTGATTGTGGAGCCTGAATGTGTCTATAATGCTGAAAATGTCCTCAAACCACGTCTCTTCCTCTGTCTCGTCCTGACACGTCTTCAGATAGACACGAACCATCAGCCTCGTCTGTGATGTGTTAATAAACCAGAGCAGCAGCAGCAGCAGTGATCAGCTCAGAACCAGAGAAATAAAACCTCCACTCCTCCTCCTCCTCCTCCTCCTCCTCCTGCGTCCCTACAAACAGCCAGGGGAACTCTGGGTAATTCAGCCGATTAGAGCTCCAACAAGTCGTACGGTGCAGCAGGTAATTACCTCCACAGAATTTATTTCCCTCTGAAGCTTTATGGCTGCTCAGGACTTTAACACGAAGGAAAGAAAAGGTTGGAGAGGACGAGGTCAGAGGAAAAGTTACCACTGAGGAAGAGTAAAAAAGAAAAAGTTAAAGTAGAATTCTGTTTAGTTTCATCATCAGAAAGTCAACAAAAACAACTTGTCAGAGCTTCAGGCTTCAGACTCAGCTAATAATCCAAAAATGGACAAAGAGGTGGAGTGTGGGCGGAGCTGAAGGGGATAGGCACCTGTGACGGCTCCTACCTGTCCCTAAAAGAGGCCACGCCCTTAATTATAAATAACTTTAAGCATAAATATAATTTAAAAGGGTGAGTTGTGTATAAATTCAGCTCCTGTGTGTCATCATGAATGTTTAAGTTGTTTATTTCTGCTGTAAAGTTCAACATTTTAATATGGCCGCTCCAGGAACTCCATTTTTAGAACACACAACACACAACACACAACACACAACAACAACACAACAACAACAACAACAACAACACAACACAACAACAACAACAACAACACAACAACAACAACACAACACACAACACACAACAACAACAACAACAACAACAACACAACACAACAACAACAACAACAACAACAACAACAACAACAACAACAACAACACAACACAACAACAACAACAACAACACAACAACAACAACAACAACAACAACACAACAACAACACAACAACAACAACAACAACACAACACAACAACAACAACAACAACAACAACACAACACAACAACAACACAACAACAACAACAACAACAACACAACAACAACACAACAACAACAACAACAACAACAACAACAACATTAAAATACAACAAGATTTCATGATATTAGACCAAGTGACTTTATGAGGTTCTTACTTCAGTTCCTTAGTGAAAATGATCTGACAGAACAAAACATGTCAGTGTCATAAACTTTTTATTTTCTGCATTAATCTAAACGTCAGTGTAAGAATCTGTTTGATGAGGGAAGCAGAACGTCACTACCTGCATGTTTGCTTCTGTAAATGTTGAGTGTATCTGCATGCAGGAGGCGTCACAGGAACCTGCTGCCGTCTTTAATTAACGAAGCTCAGAAACCTCTGACTCTAAAGACCGAAGGTTAAACTGCGGCTCATACTCAGCATCCACAAACAGGAGGCGAGATCTCAGAGAATAATAATATTTATTCTTCCATCTCTGTAGTTCTGATTCTTTCTTCTCAGCAGAGACGCCCTGCACTTCATCCACATGTTTGAGAATTTAATAATAATAATGATGTTGTTTGTAATAAATCGTCAGATAAACCAAATCAAGTCTGATGAGCTTTTAATTTCTCTCATTAATCAGCTGCAGCTCGTCGATCTCACAGAGTGAAAAGGTGTTGGACCTCAGATCAGATCTGTGTGTGTGTGTGTGTGTGTGTGTGTGTGCTGCTGTGAACAGGATTATGGAGTCTTCATGAGTTCAGCCTCAGAATCACATCTCGCCTCGTCCTGTGCTCTGATTGGTCGGAGCTGTGTGACCCTCTGGGAGCTCAGAGCTGAACACCGTGACAAATAAACACATTCTCATCTTATTAACTGCTTCTTATTTCTCCTGCTGTAATCTGCTGCTGCTGCACAGCTCTGAGTGTGTGTGTGTGTGTTTGTGTGTGTGTGTGTGTGTGTGTGTGTGTGTGTGTGTGTGTGTGTGTCTGCAGGTAGAAACACTCTCTGCTGCTTCTAACAGAAATCTGCAGCTTCTTGTTTGTTTCATTTCAGATAAGAAAGTTTCCCAGTAGAGACTCAGAGGACGAGCTGCAGAGTTCAAACTGAAAAAAAAAAGCTTTTTTCACTAAAAGAACAAAACCAAATTTAATTAAATGGAAAATAATGGAACTAAAGAAGAGAAGAACATGTCTGTGCTGCGTTAGTCTGATGTGGATGTTCAGTTGTGTGTTCAGTCATTTTGTTGTCGACTTCTCACCATGTTAACAAAGTAAGAAATCATTTTTGGTTCTGCTCAGTGATTCAGATCTGTGCCAAAATGTGACGGGTTCTTCCTTCCTTGGTTCACACTTTTTTAATGAAACAAGTTTCATTAAGATTGGCTCAGTGTTTGTTTGTTTGTTTGTTTTTTCATAATCCTGGTGACAAAAAGAAAAAAGAGACAAACAGAAGTGAAAACATCCTGTTCTTGGCAGACGACATAATGCAGCAGAAAATAAATTAAAATGTTACCAAATTTAACAAAATACCAAAACAAAATGTAACAAAATAATAAAACAGGATGTGGTTTATAATTCAAATAATTATGATTATTAATAATAAGAAGAAACTTTATTTGTGCAGCACCTGACAGCAACATGGACCAAGTGTTTTACATAAAAAATAAAACCCACATGTAAAACTCAGATAAAAAGAGAGAGTGAGGAAATCATTTCAAAGATAAAAGAAGAATCTATAAAACCAGGATCATAAAGTGCTGTGGACCAAAGTGAGACTCGTGTCTCTGACCTGGAACCTGGAACGAGACTCTGCAGGTCTTCACACTCGTTCTGCTCTGATAGATAATTACATAATCAACAGCAGAAAACTGGATTATAAAACACACACTTCTGGTCTGTGATTGTGATTGGCTGAGCCACGTCAAAAACAAAGTCCAGGTTCTGATGTTAAAATGACATTTTATTTGGTAAAGAGACATAATGACAAACAAACAGTAGAAATGTCCTTCAGAGGACGACGTCTTACTGTTATACATGAACTACTACACTACATTTCAGAATGTACACTACTTTTTCACTTTTACTGCAGTAAAGAAGTTGAATCAGTACTTCTTCTACCCCCATAATACGAACTGTCCCTTTAAAATGGCTGATTCAGGGACTGATGGTCTTAAGTTTATTGACGAGGACGTCGTGGAGACAAATGAGCCGGTGATGTCTTTGTCCCCGGAGGAAGAACCCTCTGAATGTTTGAAGAACAGAGGAATCAGTTTGTTCCGTCACACGTTCTCACATTCACAGTAAACACAGTGAGATGATGTTTTATCAGAGAACGTCAGCTGCGTGTCCACAGACAGAAGAAGAAGAAGAAAACAGTCTTATTGTCCACATTCTCAGGATGTTTTACATGATGACAGTTTTGATGTAAATCCGCTCTCTGCTGGCCTCTGATTGGTCAGTTCAGTGTCAGCTCTCAGCCTCAGGGCCACTCGCTGCTTTTATCATCTTCCTCACTCAGGGCGAATAAAAGCTGGTTATGTGATAAAAATTTAAACAAGCCTCCCCCCGAGGAAATCAAAGCGGGATCATTTGTCAGCGCGGCTGCAGCTTATAGATTTGTGCTTATAACCCTCCATAACTCAGCCGCTGCTTGTGCCGCCTGCAGACGTGTGCGTGGGGGAGAAGAGAAGAAGAAGAATGAGTGAAATACGATTGTTCTGCCTCAGCACGTCTGTCAGCGACGGGATGAAGACGTGCTTTTGTTCTTTTTAACAAACCAACACAGGAAATCAATACAGCTGCTGACTACACAGCTGGAATCAATGATTAATCAATCCACAACATGTGGACAAAAGTATGTGGACAGCTTTCTCTACATATGTGACGTCAAAGTACATCAAAGAAGGGAAATATCATTCTTATCTGTTTACTGTGTTTTCTGATTGGTTCACTGTTTCATTTCTCTGACGCTCACTGCTCTCTCACGGGTTTTGACTTGGACTCGTCTCATGGACATTTTGACTTGGACTCGTCTGACTCGGACTTGTCTTACACTCCAGTACAGTTGTACTGTTCTGCAGCAGTAAGATTCACCTTCACTGATGATGCGTTCAGGTACAAACGTCCAAATGATGTAACCAGACACAGACGGCAGCACTCGTATCAGAGGAGGAGGAGACATGGCGGCCATCTTTATTTACGTTGATGTTAAAACCAAAGAAGACAGATGTGACACATAAAAACACACTTCAGGTTCACACACACACAGTGAATAAAACATGAGTTGCGTTGCGTTCACTGTCAGACTGTCAGACTGCTGGATTCATTACAGTAGAAACACAGGGACTTTTGTCCAAACAGGCTGCCTGATCATCACGTTACTGGACTGAAACAGGAAACATATTCTGTTCCTCTGAAGGACTCGTCCTCTGAAGGTGAGTCAGCGAGTCTGTCCTTCAGAGGACAGCAGGTTAATGATCTCAGGTCCTCCCCTCAGGACTCGCTGTGACATCATCAGGGGGCTGAACTAGCGATGCGTTCAGGTGCTCGGCAGGTACGTACGTACATACAGTCCTTCAGTCCTCTGAAGTCACGTACAGAACCAGCAGGTCGCAGCTTCTCTTCTTCACACTGAATCGGTTCTATTTTTACAGACGGAGAACAGACACCGTGTGAGGATGAAATAATTAGTTCCAGTGAATCCAGGAGCTATTTTTGATCATCAGCTGAGATCTTCAGGTCATGTGACCACAGGAAAAAAAAAAGATGAGCAGTGAGACAAAGAAGTGTTTGAATGTTTCCATCGTCACAAACAGGATGGAAATGTTCTCTAAAGACGTTTTACTGTGACACTTTACCTGCTGCATTTAAGGAACCATCGTAATTAGGGCTATTTTGTTTCTTTTTTTAAAAATTCAGTCAATTAAATATAGGTTGAAAAGGTTTTGCAAATCACTGCATTCTGATGATATTTGTTTGTTGTTGTTCTATAAAAAGTTGATTATATTTATTATTTATGTTTAAAGCTATGAAACGTCCAAATGTTTCACATGTTGACATTTAGATTTTGTTTTTGTTCATTAATTCTGTGTGTCTGAGTTCAGTTTAGTTCAACGGAGAGAAATCAAAGTGAGGGAGTCCAAAAACAACAGGAGAACATGCAGGAACGTGGAGAACACTGAGGACCGGACAAAACAAAGCGAGTGCAGACTCGGAGGATCGATGAGGGGCAGGTGAGACTGATCAGACGTCAAAAGGGCGGGAAAAAGACAGGAAGTCATGTGAACAAAGACACAAGAGAAGCTGCATAAAATAAAAGAGGAAAAACCAGTAAAGACAAAAATTTACACGACTTAACTCAAGTTACTTTGTGTTTTGTTGTTTTGTGTCATTTTATTTGACATTGTTTCACTTTTTGTTGTTTTACTAACATCAGTTTACTTTATGTGGTTTCAGAAAAACAACTTTCATACACAACTTTTGAGCTGTAGGACAAACTGTAATTTTACATTTTAAGTTACTTTTTGTTGTGTGTCTTTGCATTGTGTTACTTTCTGTGGTATCAGTTCTGTCATTTTACTTTATGCTACATGAGCCATTTCATTTATACTGATTTACTTTGTGTTTTCTGAAATGACAAACAAAAGGTTGTGTTTTATGAGAGTAAGAGTTTTGTAAAATGTTGTTGTGTTTTGACCCTCAGGGCCACCGTATATTCCTCTACATCACTTTGTTCTGGTGTTATTTTCTCCTCTGTCTGTTATTTATCTGTTCGTCCAGACTGATCTGCTGTCACTGAGCTTCAGGACGGACAGATTTATTGTCCACATTTATCTCATTCATCCTTCATGGGACACAGTTATTTTTAAATCCATGCATCATTGTCTCTGTCCCACTGACACACTCATACGTCTACATTTCCACCACGTCTCTGTGTGTCTGCTGACTTTTTACCAGCTAGAAAATGACACTGTTGGACTTTTTGCATAAAGAATTATTGTATTTATGCTTCAGTTTATTAGTTTGTTCTTTAGTCTCTGCAGGTGACAGCAGTTTTCACACAGTAAGAGAAACATGTTTAATATAGTTAGTTTTTAGTTTTTATTGTACTTTTGGTCTGTTTTCTAAGTTTCTGTGTTTGGTATTAAAATATTGAGCAAACGAAGCGTCTGGTCTCTCAGACAGCAGAGCTGACGAATGTTTTACTCCAGTTTTCTCCTGTTTTCATGCAATAAGACGACTCTTAGGTTTAATCTTGTAACTTTGATTGTCAGGTAGCTCAGTTAGTTTTTAGTTTTATTGTGGTTGATTTGTTATTTTGGTCTGTTTTCTAAGTTTAAGTATTTGGACATAAAATATTCACTGAGTGAACAAAGCGTCTCCTCTCTCCTGGTAACCAGCAGTTTACACACAGCCGTCTGTGTGGGTTCTTTTTTGCTGCAGAGACGTTCCACATGTTCTATTATTAATGCCTTGTCAGTGAAGTTTTCTTGTAGGTTGAGCTCCTCTGACCAGCTGGAGGTTTTTGATCAGAGGCGGATCAACGCTCGTCGTCTCCAGACCTTCAGCTTCAGTTTGCTCTCAGCTTTGGAGGTTTTTGATTTTATTGCAGATGATTAATATTTGGTTTGAGCGTCCAGCTCTTTATTTCTCCACAGTTTAACTTTTATCACAACATGTGCATTAAAACCTGAGAGGAAAGCAGACAAAAGACATAAAGTACCTTGTTACAAAACTTTACATCACGTTGTTTTTCTTTACACTGTTTTACTTTGAGTCATTTTACTTTACGTCCGGATACTTTACACTGTGTTACTTAACATAATTTACATCATGATACTTTATTTTGTCTTCATTTACGCTGCGTTGTGTTGTTTTACTTTACACCATGGTACTTTACGTCGTGTTACTTGGTGTTGTGTTATTTTATGTTGTGTTGCTTTGAATCATTTTATTCTCTGTTCTTTACGTTGCTTTACATCATTTTACTTTACATTGTGATGCTTTACTTTATTTTACATTGTGCCGTTTTATTTTTTATCACTTCACTTTGCATCATAATACTTGACTTTGTGTTATTTTAGGTCGTTCCTGCCATTATGTAACAATACCTTACATGGTGTTATTTATTTTATGGGTTATTACATTATGGAACATTCATTTATGTGACATTACCAGTAAATCCTCTGTGAACTGCGGTGGCAACTGTAAAGAGTGGAGGTGTAACTCAGGTAAGCAAACGATGTCACACTGTCACATGTTTGTGTGGAAACACGATGTAATGGTGTGTTTCTCTACGATGTCTGCAGGAGGTTTCATTTCATTCTGTTGAAGTCCTGATGGGAAGAAGAAGAAGAAGAAGAAGAAGAAGAAGAAGAAGAAACCCACCGACTGACTGCATCTCTTTCCTCCACATGCAGTTTTCATTAGCAGTGTTATTAATTAATGTTCAGGTTGTTAACAAAGAGCGAAGCGAAGCCTCAGCAGCTCAGTCGAATCAGGACGCTCGATGTGCTGCTGAATAAATTAACATCCTCATTGTTGGGCGTCATCAGTGAGTTAGAGCTTTAATTTTCTGAGGTAGAAACTTATTAATATTTGGTCCCAGGGACGTCTTAAATGAGAGAAGAATATTCAAAGAAGCATCGAGTAGATCCACCCAGGAGCTTTTTATCACGCTCGCCTTTTATTTATTCATATTCAGCTCCGATATAAACACACACATCAGATGGTGTTTGGTCCTCTGCTGACATTAGAACCATATTACTACATTTTTATGTTTGTTTTAGCTCGTTAAATATTTAAAACACGCTGCTCTTGATTCTGTTATATGACCCAGCAGCTCTGACGAATCCCAAAACCTCCTGCCAGGTTTGTTTTCAAAGTCAAAGAAGAAGATGAAATCGACTTCCAACAAGAGGAGAAAATCAGCAGCCAAGTGAGCGCCCCCCTGAGGCTCCGCTGCTCTTTACACATCAGGACTGTTCTGCTGCTGCTGCTGAGTTCTCTTCATGAGTTCTCAGTAAACACTGACTGGTTTAAAGATCAGAACTTTTTCCCTCACGTCTCCAAAAACAAAGATCGGTGAGTCGACGGCTGTTTGAGTTTGAGTCGAGCTCTGAACTTTCTGAAACTGAGGATGATTAACATGAATGTTCAAATTAAATTACTGACAGATCAACATAAACAGCCAACCAGTAACAGGTGGACAACTTTCACTGGGTGACTGTTTGAAGAGGACTTCACATCTATTGGATAACAGATCCGCAGCCCCAAACGTACCTGTGTAACCCCATCAGGAACCTCATCTACGTGTGACGTGTCTGTTGTGGTTCTTTCACAGTTGATCCTGTGGATTCAGATTCAGATGGTTTTTCATGAATACTGAGCAGCAGCAGCGTCACACTCCTGCAGTCCTGTTTCATCCTGTCGACTCTGCAGGTTCCACCTTCTGCTCCACTCTAACAGGATTTCCAGCCGCCGTCACGGAGGAAACATTAATGATCTCTGATTAATTATGACAGACGAAGAGGAAGAGGAGGAGGAGGAGGAGGAGGGAGTCACGGCTCACGTGTCGTGGTTAATAGAAAAGATGTGATTAAAAGATGAGTAGTGATCTGGATCAGGGCGGTGAGTTTTTCTGCTTTTTGTCTCGACCTCACGCTCTGACTCGTTAACTGAATGTTTGTTCAGGGATCAATCAGCTCGTTATGAATTCATGAAATCATGTTCAACATCACCTGTGACACTGACGCTCATTACACGTTTCACACCTGAACCTCTCAGAGCTCGCCGCCGCCGCCGCCGCCGCCGCCGCTGCACACTCTGCATAATGTGTGGGTAATGGAGGATGTTTTGATGAGTGTGAGTTTGGGTCTGTTGCCGACCGACTCAGGTGAGACAGGTGATGAATATGTTATGTAGCTTTTGTCAAAATGATGAAAATCATTACATATCATGACCTTTGATTGATCAGCTTCTCTCTGTGATCTGAGTAGCTTTGTTACATAAATTAACTTAAATCCTTCACTCATGTAACTAACGTATGTATTTTACCAGGCAGGTGATTGGATGAACCATCTATCAATCACAACCAACCTCAACCAATCGGATCAAACACTTGTTGAAGATCACAGTATCTTCATTAACCCGTTCAGAAGCCGCCGTTGTTTATTCCAGATGAGTCGTTTCCATGGACACCTCTTGATGTCGGTGCACCTGAAGCCACGCCCACCACTGCCAGTACAAAGTAAACAGTTTGAATGAATGAATGAATACAAAGTTCTGATATATTTAGACCAATAGAATCACAGAAGACAAAATACGTCCAAGACCCCACACACATTAAACAGCATGTGGTGATGTGTGTCTGAAACATGACGCCCATATATTCACATGGACTTGGTGTGACATCATTATTTCAAGGTCCAGTTCTTTAGTCTCAGACCCGGGGAGCTGAAACCAGGTTTCTGGAGGCTAACTCGGGTTTCTGAGACCCCAACAAGAAGTTCTCTGGTGATTTTGACAAACTGTTGGCAAGAAATCCAGGTTTTCCTGGTCTGAGTTTGGACAGTGAGCTTCATCTCTTATTTCACGTTGAAGTTTTCTGTTCGTTCACCTGATTCAGCTGCACAGAAACGTCTTCAGACTAAACACTGGTGGAGTTCTTCATGTGTGTTTCTGAAGAAAAGAAGAGAAACAAACCGCTGTACAGACTCAGACTGTTCTGTGGGCACGTGATCGATGATGACGGAGGAGATGATGATGTCACACAGGACATCACAACAGTTTTCTACAGAAAGAGTTTGGAGACTGAATGAAAGTGAACATTGAAGCTGATTCACAGATAAATCTGGGATCAGATCTCAGAGACAGGATGAGAGTTTCCTTTGATAGTTTGTTTATTCCTCCTCTTCATCCTCTAATCTCTGCTCTTCCTTTAAAATGGAGGATTCAGACGTCTCCGTTTTTATCAGCAGGGACACTCTGGAGACGGAGAGACGTCCACAAAGACACACAAAGACGATGAAACAGACATGACTCACCATCCTCAGGTTTGACTGAGAAATACCAAACTATTCTGACTATTTTCATTTATGACTGTTTCTTTAATCATTTAGTTTCAGAGTCCTAAAAGAAAAAACAGGTTTCTTGTTATCTTGTTGTTCTTCCTTTTCTTTTTCATCTTTTTGATTTTCTTGGTTTTTTTTTTTGTTTTTCTAGATGAGTTCCACTGAAGGTTTGAGGTTCATATGATTCTGGAGGAACAGAGAACTCGTTCAGACAAATCACACCAGACCAACCAAGAAGGACTCAGTCACAGGGTTTTTAATTGAAAAAGAGAGCAGGCAAAAACAGGAACAAAAAGCAAGAACTGGTCCAAAAGTAGGAGATCTCTAGAAAACTGGAGAGCTAGAACACACTCACAAACAAAGAGAGAAACCGGCACAGACAAAGGGTGGCACAAGGGAGGAGGGGTAATGAGGGACAGGTGAAACCAATCAGGGTGGGGCAGGCGATCACACAGGGGCAGGAAGTAAAGTGCCTGAAACCAGGGTGAGTACCAAAATAAAACAGGAAAAACTGACAAAAACTGAAAACAAGGAAAACAAGGTGACAAGACAGTTTTTTTCTTTTGTTTTTGTGCCTCATTTCAGGAGATTCAGACTCTAAATGTTCTTTTAGTCACATTAAATGTATGTACATTAAGTCTTTCATACCTGCTAAAAAAATTAACTTAATGGAAAAAGATTTGATTTCTTCAGCAAACCGTCTTTACTTTGACTGAAATAAAACTTCCTCAGCTGAAGTCCTTTAAATTGAGAGAATCTCTTGAGTTATTTTATAGTTTTGCTCTGCAGACTCCATCCTTCAGCTGTCTGAAGTTAATAATCAGCTCGGAGGATCTCTGTGATCTGACGGCTTTCACAGTCACTTGACTGCAGTCAGCTGATAAGAGGAAATGAGCTGCAGTCGGACATGTTTCACAGCTGATAGTATCGCAGTCGGCGAGACTCTGTCAGGACAAACAGCAGCATTACACGAGTCAACACTTCCTGCTCACGGTGGAGGTGAGACGCTGGTGTTCAGGCTGTTAAATAATCTTCCACCACATGCAGAAGCTTTTAGATAGAAGGATTTAATCTGAAATTTACAATCAGACGTTTCCCTCAAGAGATCCAACCATCGCACCTTTTCAGTTTGTGTTGCAAAAGCACGTACTGCACCTTTAGTTCAATATTCTGTAGCTTCTATTGAAATTTGAATAATAAATACCAGCATGAAGTGGTCGGTCTGAACCTGTGTGTATCTTCATGCTCACCTGACAAAGATTCACCTCGTCCTCGAGTCACAACATGAAAACACACCAAACAAACACACCAGTCTGATTTTACATCAGGTGATAATCTTTCAAATAAAAATAAACTCATGGTTTAGTCATGAAAGTTGCACAGCGGGGTTTGTACTGTACTGTTGACTTATTGTTGGATGCAGATGACGCTCACGTTTACAGAAGAATAAACTGGGATGAATATGGAAAACGACTGCATGAGTCGTCAATTTCTCAAGATAAAATTGTTTTTATCTTGTGAACCTTCAATCTTTAATATTTAAGACTGGACTCTTTCAAACTCCACATCAAAATCAGCAATATATCACCTAAAAATCACAGATAAACTCAAAGGAGACTAACAGAAGCTTGTACAAAATATGAAGAACATATGAAGAACCTGATAGAGTCTCATTATCAACTCTGAAAATCACCCAGAACCTTAATATCAATGCTAGAAATCATAAAGAACAACTAAAAATAATCAAGAACCCCAATATCTAGACTAGAAGTTGAAAGGAACATCAATATCAGTGCAAGAACTCGTCAAGAACCCCATAATCAACCCGAAATACATAAATTGACACCACTTTTCCTGAAGGTCTTTTTTTATAAATGTTCTCTGTTGTGTTTCTGTTAAAACACTTTGGATTGTATGAAACTTGTTCATTCTGAGCTGTTTAAATAAAGTTTGTGCGTCATTGTGTTTTTCTGAGCTCTTGATGTTGATGGTTGTGTTGTTCGTGTGTGTGTGTGTGTTTATTTGTGTGTGTGTTTCTGTGTGTGTGCGTTGAAGCGTGTCGTTTGATAATAAACGGGACGTCCTCTCGTCTCTTGGGGACAATACTGATTATCACCATCTGTCAGCTACAACAAAGGATTGTGGGAGCGCAGGAGGAGACGTGGGACGTCTCGTGACGCACTCACACACACACACACACACACACACACACACACACTCACACACACACACACACACAGCATTGATAAGAGGCAGGATCAGACTGTGGACGTGTTTTCTTGTGACGGGTTCTTCTTCTTCTCCATCCTTCTTTTCTCCACTTCTTCTTCTTCTCTATATTTAGCGTAGGAAGGAGAAGGTGTGGAGGTGAAGCTGCTGCTGCTGAACGTTAATTAATCGGCTCGAGTCGCCTTCACACCTCTGACGAGTGCCGTGTGTGAAGAGGAGCGAGTGGGCCGAGCTGCTCACAGACTCATGACTCATTATCATCATTTCTGCTGCTGTTTGTTCAAATCAGAGACACAGAAAGACTTCCTGCTCCTTCACAGCGTTCTTCACACACAGACAACTGTTTCTCTTCTGCACTTACATCTCCTTCAGTTTGATTGAATTAAAGGAAACAGGCTGTTCTCTTCGTCTCTGTCAAACACAGAAGACTTCTGATTCGTTTATTGTTCCATCTGACGTCCTCAGAGACAAACAGACGGACGGAAGTCCACGTTTACTCGTCAAAAACAGGAGAAAACAGTCAGAACAAACAGCTGATCTGACAGGGAATGAGCTGGTAAACACGTGGTGAGGTCAGGTGATGATGGGAACGCAGGGGTAACTGCAGGTCGGGGGGGGCAGGACATGGAGACAAAAGCCCCATTAACACCCACTAACATCTGGCTTTTGTTCTCAGTGTAAAATGGTACAATCAGCATTCATTCCTGGGTCACATGACCCTGCAGGAGTCACAGGTGTTTATCAGCAGGTGGACGACATCATGGTCGCCTCCGTCTGTAACTTCTGACACTCTTTTGTCCCCTTTTCATTCAGATGTGGTGACTTGGTTTGACTTGATTTGACCCGGTTCAACTCGGTTTGACTCGGTTTGACTCAGGTGTGTATTTAACTGATTATTCCCATTATTTTGTTATTAAAAGCTTTTATTTTGAAGAAGTAGAAAAAGGAAATGTATTTTCATCAGCAGCTGTCTTTAGTTACTTTTTTCTATAAATATCTGAAAATAAGACGTGTCTTGTTATGTCCTCTGATGTCATCTGATTCTGTAACTCTGAAGATGATAAAGTTGTTCTTCATGTCTCGTGTTTCCATGAAACCCTGCAGAATAAAAACACCAATCAGAAACATTTACACTTATAGATGTGAACATGTGGTGTCTCATCAGCCAATCAAAATGTGATAAATAAGTGATGTCATCGTGTCAGTGTCTTCAACAGAAATGATGATGAAGGAGAAGATTTCTCTTCATGTGAATCTGATATCGTCTCTGTTGAATTAAACATTTAAACGTTATCATCGTGTCTCTCAGACGTCTCTGACTGAAATCAACTCTCATGGTGACTTTGCTTTTCTTTATGAAACATCAGTGACCTTCTCAAACAGATTTCAGTGTCAGAGGAGCTGCTGATGAAACAATGAAAATAAAAAGGGTTCAGTCGAGAGCGGAGAGACTTTCTGAAGGAGGACTGAGAGAAAAATGAACAGAACACAAACAGCAGCAGAAAGCCTCCATGTTGGATTTTAACACGTCTGTAAAACAGTCACTTCATCATAAAAACACTTCCTCCTCCTCTGTGGATCAATCATAAAATGTCAAAGGTCAAAGTTTTAAGAGACAACAAATCAACATCTGATCAATCAATACATCAGACCCTTCACATTAAAAGCCTCATAAAGACCGTTTTTATTGGTGCAAAAATGCAGTTAGTGCACAAACAGCGAGCTCTCATCTTTTATTTTTGAAATGAAAAATGATTCAGTTCAGTTCAGGTGAGTCATGAAGTTACCATCATCTTATTAAGAAATGTGAGTCTGAACAGAACAGGGTCATTAGATGAAAAAAGTTTTTAATAGAACCTTCAGTATTAGGAGGAACCCTTTCTTCAAAGAAAGGTTCTTGAGAAACAAGTAGTTCTGGGTAGAACTTCAGCCAATGATGATGGATGATGGATTGACATTTTTTTGACCTGCAAGTGTCACTAAAGTAAAGTTCAGATTCCTCCTGAGGTTAGCAGGAACGTACCTTTAATGAAGAAGTAACCAGTGGTTTGTCAGATGTGTTGGTGTGGACAGATCTGGACCAGTTCCATTCCTGTCTTTAGGATAAAGATATGAGAGAAAGAAAGAGAAGGAATTAGAGCGATGAATCCTAATCCAGGAATAAAGCTGACTCAAATAGAAACCATGATAATCACAGCAGCTGCAGCCTCTGATAACTGATCCCATCAGAAAACTTCACCCATCCTCACAGATCCTCCGGGATCAGCAGGTTTTCACTTCCTGCGGCAGCGGGTCAGAGGTGGAGGAGGTGGAGGAGGGTTCCAGGTCAGATTTATGCTCCTCACAGTGTGTTTGTGTGCAGATTTACAGCCGTGTGTCGTCCAGTGAAAGGCGGAGTGACAGTTTGACGAGCGCAGAGACGCAGAGTGATGAGCGTCTGTCAGAGATGGAGGGATGGTCGCAGTGATGGATGATGAGGGAGGAGGAGACGGGGTGGAGCACCACTCTCCATCTGACTGCTGCCCTCATTTATTTACATGAATGAAGTTTTTAGTGTTGATGCTGTCGGCTCGGATCAGTGTCCTGCTGTCACTTTGTTCAGGAACATGTTCAGACTCAGTGAAGAAGAAGGTTTATGTCAGCAGGAAACATCAAACCTCACAGCTCCACTTTAACACACCTGCTTTCAGATCAGTCGGATATAAAAATACAAATAAGACAAATGTCAACTAAGAGGAAGGAGCAAAGAAAACAAAAAGAAAAGAAAGACACGTCCACAGGTCTGTTGTTTACTGAACTTATTACATCCTGGTTATTCTCTTGTTGCACAACTTGTAATTTTGTTGTATTTATTTTTTGCTCCCATGAGATAATAACATGTACGTACACAGTAATATTTCAGCTGCACATGTGATGGATCTTGTTTGCTCATGTTATATTTTGTTTGCATCAGTGATTATATGGTCGAACAGGTCAGTGTTTTGCTCACACACTCTGTTCACACCAATCTTTACCTTGTTTGCACAAAACTTGATCTTGTTCACAGATTTAATGATATTTTGCACAACAAATATGATTCATGATGAGGAATTTTGTAGGTTTTTTTTACAGGTTTTTGGGGCTCCATGCTTCATATCCTTTTCCTTTATTACCTAAAACATTTTGGAGGATTTAAACTCATTCAGCAGCAAATTTGACCAACAAGAGAATCGTCTGGAAACACTGCTGCAGTCAACAGACGTCATTCAGTCTCTGCTTTGATCTGATACACGTCCATACCTCTGAAAGTCTTCTTCTGTTGTCTTCCTCTCAGCTCTGAGTCTCACTCTCCGTCCCTCCCGGCCATGCTGTCTCACAGTTGTTCTGTCTTTTGTCTTCCGGCTCTGACTGACAGGCGGGTTGTTCGTTGTTTGGGTGCAGAGGGAGGGGGGATTTCTCTATCTGTGATATAACATCATAATCCTATTTCCTCTGCTAATCCTCAAATTTAATTTCAGAAATTTGGAAACATGGAACTGTGCAGGATTGGACCGCGAGCGAGCATCAGTGTTGTGGAAGATAAACATTTGACTTGTGGCCTCCAGGACGAATTATTTCTGCTGCTGATGGCAGTTGGTTTGTTTGTTGTTCTGTGACTTTCATGCAGGATGAAACGAGGAGGTCGTGTTGTGACAGGAAGCAGCTCAGGTCGCTTTAATCCGAGCGGGAGAACTTCTTCTTTATGATGACTGTGGCTAATTTGAATTAGCTGTTATGTTACGTAAGAAATGTAATAATGTCTGGATTATGTTCATTCTTCATGTTTTGGAGCAAAATAAGGCTCCATGTCTTTCCTACAAAACTGAAAAAGAGACAGAAAACACAGCGTGGTCAGAATAAATCTGTCTTTTATTACTCGGTGGTCAGAGGTGTTTCCTTCCCAGGAAGTCAAAACATCACTGTGACCTCACGTCTGTCCTGTTTTCATGAATGCAATGTCTCAACAACAGTTGGACAAAATTTCCTCCAACTTGGCAAAAACGTCTGCTTGGACACAAAGACGGAGGGACTGGATTTAGGTGGTCAAAAGTCCCTGTGACCTCACGTCTGTCCCATTCGGGGGAATTTTCATCACATCAGCACAAACGTTCACTTGGACTCAAAGATGAAATGTTTAGATTTTGGTATAAAAGGTCCAAAGGTTACTGTGACCTTACATCTGTCCCACTCTCATAAATACGATGTCTCAAGAATGCTGAGATGAAATCTTTTTCAAACGTCCACCTGGACTCAAGGATGACTCGATTAGATTTGAGCCTGAGAGTGTGATATCCGAGGAACTCCTGTCTTACATCAGGCACAAGCGTCCAGGTGGACGTCCGGTTCAGTGACGAACTGATCAGATTTGGGGGGTCAAATGTCAAAAGTCAAGGTAACTGTGACGTCACCTCATCATCATCATCATCATCATCATCATCACTCCTGAGGCTAATTGATGGACGACCATGTGGTTCCCATCTGATATGAACTAAGTAAGTAAATGTCATGTTATTTCTTTTACAGATTTTGATTGGCTGTCAGTGTTCCTGATGTAGAAAAGTTTTTTTGTTTTTTTTTACAGTGACCTTCTCAGCGTTTGGTGTATTTTGATAAATTAATCAAAAGGTTAAAACTTGTTTTTATTGATAAAAGTCTGATGTTTTATTGAGCAGGTGAACTTTTTCTCAGTCTGTCAGAAACTTTGTGTGAATTGATTGATTCAGTACAGAATTTAAAAAAAAGAAAAGTTCCCATAAACACATTAACCTGAATAAACTTCACGCTGCTCCTCAGGCTCTGATTGGTTGACTGAACCTCTAACTGAGTCGTCACGGTGAATCTGTCACAGATTATTTTACTGACTTCAGCCTCAGGTAACGTCACGCTGTTTACTGAGAGAATAAACCAGTGACTCTCAAATATCTCAGAGTAAAGTGAAGATTTGTTGTTGGATGGAATCTTCATTTCCTGATTTTTGTACTTTCATGATTTCAGATCAGTTGAGGACAGAAATATTTGATCAATATGATGATATTTTAGGCTCTGAGGCTGACGTCAGGTCAGATTTCATGAAAAGAAAACTTCTTCTTCTTCTTCAGTTGACACAAATTAAAGACTTTAAACATCATTTTGTTGCATGTGGAACTAAAACATGACGTGTTTATGGCTGAACTGAGACCAGTGATCTGTGATCTGGTGACTGAAGCTCTGATCTGATTATTGATCCGACTGCAGCTGCATGCATCTATGATCGTATTGATTTATTTACTCTGCTGCAGTTCGCTGCACGCAGGAAAGGATCTGAATTTTTTCTCTTTCTCCTCTCAGAACTTTAACACATGCATCATTTTCTCTACTCCAGCGTTTCCCAACCCTGGTCCTCAGAGCTTCACTGTCCTGCATGTTTTAGATGTTTCTGCTCCAACACACCTGATTCACATGATCAGCTCGTCATCAAGCCTCTGCAGAAACCTGATAACGAGCTGATCATTTGAATCAGGTGGAGCAGAAACATCTCAAACATGCAGGACAGTGTCCTCTGAGGACCAGGGCTGGAAACACTGATCTACTCTCAGTTCATTTTTTCTGAATGCTCTTTGATTGGTTATTATTCAGATCACCTGTGGTGCAGATTTGGTGGTTTGGTGGTTTCTCCTCTCAGCCAATCAGAGAGTGGCGACGCCCTCTGGTCAGGACTGAACAGAGGCAGGTCACTGTGATCCCTCCGTCTGACTCCTGTCTGTCTGCGTTCAGAAACCTGAATAATGTTAGAAAATCTCTGTTTCCTGCATCAGGACTTTTATTCCTGAACGAGGGACAAAAGGACACATTCTGGACCAGAAATCACTGCACGTTCTCTGTTCTACACCTATATCACAATATCTGAATCACTGACAGGACGTCTGGGCTAACACTTAAAAAAACTTACAACCTCTTTTCCTCTTTTTTTTCTCATTTTAAGTCAAAATTTAATTTTCATTATTCAGTAAATTTCTCCAGACAAAATAATGTCAGATTCTAATGTCAGTTACTTCCATGACTATTGATTAAATGTCAATTAATACAGTTTGATTGGTTATAATCTTAATGGCAATTAATCAATGAATGATTATCATTAACATATCAGTAGGGAGGAGAATCTAATTTTTTTTAAAAAACATCTTGTTCATGTAACAAAGAAAAGTTAACCTCGTTTAAAAATCTACGTTTGAGATGTCGAGTGATGGAGGACATACAGTTTATACGTCCTTTTGTTTTAATGTTCTCTGAATGTTTCTATGTTCCTGTGATGTTCTGTGAGTTTCCTTCAGTTGAGTCTGGATGCTTCTTTATGAATAACCTTGATTTGCCTTGAAACTCTAAAGATGTATTTTCTGATTATTGAAGATGAATTCTGTCTTTATTCTGAAGGAACATTTCTTCTTCCACTTCAGAGGATTTTATCCAGCTGAATTGATTTGTGATGTTTGCTGTGGTTGTGACCTGGTTGGACCTTTTTTCTTCCTGATCAGTTGAATTAGTTTCTGAACAGTGTTGCTCTCAGTGGTTCCGTTGCTCCGGTTGTTTCCTGTGTTGCTCTGCCGTCGTCTTCCAGTTTGTTTCTACGGTTTCTCTTTGTCTCTGTCTCCTCGTCCGTCCTGGCTGCGTCTCCACCACCCCGCGCTGCACCTGCAGTCCTCCACCTGTCACTCCTTCCTGCCAGTTCTGGACTGTTTCCTGTCACTGTTGCATGCTGGGAGAGAACTCATTATCCAATCCCTGCTGAGATCTTTGATTTGAAACAGAACGTCCTCTGAGCTGCAGGAAACTGACCCACTGTCCAACAAACAGACACAGAGACACACAGAGAGAGACGCAGAGAGACACACAGAGAGAGAGACAGAGACACACAGAGACACACAGAGAGAGACACAGAGACACAGAGAGAGACACAGACACAGAGAGACACACAGAGCCACAGAGACACAGAGAGAGAGACGCAGAGAGACACACAGAGACACAGAAACACAGAGACACACAGAGACACAGAAACACAGAGACACAGAGACACACAGAGAGAGACACAGAGACACAGAGAGACACACAGACACAGAGAGACACACAGAGACACACAGAGACACACAGACACAGAGACATAGAGAGAGACACAGAAACACAAAGAGAGACACAGAGACACAGAGACACACAGAGCCACAGAGACACAGAGACACACAGAGACACACAGAGACACAGAGACACACAGAGACACACAGAGAGAGACACAGAGAGACACACAGAGACACAGAAACACAGAGACACACAGAGACACAGAAACACAGAGACACACAGAGACACAGAGAGAGAGACACAGAGAGACACACAGAGACACAGAGACACACAGAGACACAGAGACACACAGAGACACAGAAACACAGAGAAACACAGAGACACACAGAAACACAGAGACACACAGAGACACAGAGACACAGAGACACACAGAGACACACAGAGACACAGACACACAGAGACACAGAAACACAGAGACACACAGAGACACAGAGACACAGAGACACACAGAGACACAGACACACAGAGACACAGAAACACAGAGACACAGAGACACAGAGACACACAGAGACACACAGAGACACAGAGACACAGAGACACACAGAGACACACAGAGACACACAGAGACACAGAGACACACAGAGACACAGACACACAGAGACACACAGAGACACAGAAACACAGAGAAACACAGAGACACACAGAAACACAGAGACACACAGAGACACAGAGACACAGAGACACACAGAGACACACAGAGACACAGACACACAGAGACACAGAAACACAGAGACACACAGAGACACAGAGTCCCAGGATGACCTGGAAAACTTAACAATGACCTTAAAATCACAAATTCATTCATTCATTCATTTTCTGTAACCGTTTATTCCGTAAGGGTCGCGGGGGGTGGAGCCTATCCCAGCTGACATTGGGCGAGAGGCGGGGTTCACCAGTTCATCACAGGGCATCACAAATTCATATTTAATTATTTAATGAAGGTTTGAAGCAGCAGAAACTAAAATGAATGTGTGTTTGTGAACCCTTCATGTTCTTCATCCTCATCCTCAGAGGGTTGATTCTTCACACTGACTCCTGATAACAAACCTGTCAGCTGTTAAACTGTTTCAAACATCCAATCACAGCTGGATTTGAGCCAAACGATGCTCATTAGGAGCAAAATGGATTCATGTAAATGAAATCTTCTCCAGATGTTGCTCACATCTGTCTTCAGTCTGACAGAAACCTTCAGCTTTTTCTTTCAGCTTCACATTTTTAGAAGAAACACAAACTTCAAACTGATGATGACATCATGAGTCTGAAGACTTTAAAATAATTATTATTAATGACAGACTCATCAAAAGTGAAACAGGCTGAACTTCACAGGAAGAAAAAGGTATTTAAAGGTGCATCAAATGTAAAATATTTAAAATAATTAAAATATAGAAACACTTGGAGAGTTCTGAGTTCTCTGAAATGTAATAAAGACTGAAACAATGGAAGAACAAAGGAGAACAAATGAGATGCAGTGTGACTGAAAACAGGAGATAAAATGATGAATTAGGTAGTAATGGATTACATGTAATCAGAATTACATAATCAGATTACAGAAAAGAAGTAACTACAATCATCCCAGGTCATATTTGAAAAATGTCTAATTAGATTTTAGGTGGTAGAACCCATTTAAATTTATACCGAGCTTGAATTTTATTCCAGGTTTGCTGAGTTTTCAGTTTTGTCTTAAACCCTTAAAAATGTGATTTATTTATATAAGTGGTAATAATTCCTTCAGACAGGTCGGTGCTCCAGCAGAAATGTTCCAGTCAAGTCGGTTCTTTAGGGCAGTGTTCTCCATCCCTGGTCCTCACTGTCCTGCATGTTTGAGATGTTTCTGCTCCACCTGATTCAAATGATCAGCTCGTTATCAGGTTTCTGCAGAGGCTCGATGACGAGCTGATCATGTGAATCAGGTGTGTTGGAGCAGAAACATCTCAAACATGCAGGACAGTGAAGCTCTGAGGACCAGGACTGGAGAACACTGCTTTAGGGAACCTCTCTTCCAGAAGTCTACATTTTGGAGGCTGAGACAAAAGAAAATGGATGTTGTCTGTAATCTACAAATGTTTTGTCCAAAATCTTTTTCCTGAAATCCTGCTGCTTCTGTGGAGTTTGTATTTCACTGGTGACCAGGTGGTTGATCTGATGCTACGAACTGGTTTCAGTTTTCAGTTTTTCAGTGGATTCTGAGTCGTTTTCCTCCGTCAGAAAACAACGAGATCCACTGAAAACACGTTAACGTTTAGATGAGAGAGAAAAAGAGTCTGACTCCACGCCTGGAAAAAACTAATCAAACATCAGATGTTTTTATTCTCTGCTGAATATTTTCTTCTCTCTTGTGTCTCTGAAGTGAATCTGTCCAAGGTTTCTGTTTGTTTGTGTCCTTCAGAGGAAACTTCAACCACAAAAAAAAAAAACCTGTGAAATAAGAAAAAAAAACCTTCGATACAGAACAAAGAGTCAGAACATAAAGAATGAAAGAACCCGAGTAAAATAAATTACTGCTTTGTTTGACGAACAAAAAGTTCTGTTTCCTGCTCAGTCCACACCTGATGTCATCACTGAGCTGCTCTCTGATTGGTCAGTCAGAGTCTTCAGGTTCGTCCCTGTTTGGATGCTGTGATTTGTGAATAAAGCAGCTGATATACATTAAATAAATGCATGAATTCATAGAGAAAACTTAAACCTTTAAGTTTCACTGAACATGAAATAAATGTTTTTCATTCTTCACATTCATCAGATCTGTCCTCATCATTTCAAGGCGCTCACCTTCCCTTTCAGAAAGTTTTGAAACTTTGAAAGTTGTGAAATAAACGGAACAGAGAGATCATGAAATGTTCTTCTTTAGATAAAATTGAATCTTTGAGTTTTTAGAAACAACCCATTTATCTTTATTTGGAGGCTTGAAAATTAAACATTTTCTCAAGAAAACATTATTATTTGGTAAAACTTTATTTCTGAACTTGTTGGTTTTTACAGTGTGTTAACTTGTTGCAGTGAGACGTGTGTTGAATTTGTAATCAAAGAGTTCATGTATTGACATTATTTCTCAGATTTATCAGAATAATCAAACAACAACATGAGAAATAAATAGAACAGAACAGATACATGATGGAGACACATCTTAACTGATCTCTTTATTATTTTACTTTTTACTTCTGTTCTCCTGAATCAGAGGAGATATTTTGTTTATATGAATTTATTTTGTCTTCTGAGTCTCGGTCTGAGGATTTTGATTCTGATCTTTACTTTTGGATTTTGTTTCTGCTCCTGTTGAATCGGTTTGACAGACGAGGTTTCAGGTTTTTGTTGAGCTGCTCGTGCAGAAAATCTGACTGTGTTGAGCTTCCTTCATAGTTCAGCCCTCCGTTGGTAATCAGCTTCATGTGTGTTTAATCAGCCGTATTGATCAGTGATGAGCTGCACCTGCAGCGTCTCCTGCTGCTTCAGTTTGGACTGAAGACACTCCAACAGGGACTGAAAGGTTGTTATGTGTCAGACTACAGATGGAAATCAGATAAAATATAAAGATATAAAAATTAAAATATAAATCAAATAAAACAGACTTCAGATCAGGTCAGGACAGTAAACACTGGAGAGAAGGAAGCAGGAATTTATTTTCTGAGGGAGACATCATGAAGAAAAAAAAAGAGAAATGTTTAACATCGAGACTGGAGCCTGAATCTGTTTTGTTCTGGAACTTTTGTACCACAGAAGAAGACAAAGTCAAAGCAGCTGTTTAACTGAACACACAAACACAGAAAACTGCTGCAGAATGAAAACCGTTATATTCATTTAATGATTCAAAGTGCAGATGTTCACACTGAGAGCTGTCAGTGTGAACATCTGCACACGAACGCTTCATCATCGACGTGTTGGAGCTTTGCTTCGTCTTCGTCTCTCTGCAGAAGAATAATGAGTCAACATGTACTGTAACACAAACAGCAGTTAAACTTTAATATTCATGAGGAGACGTAACCTGCAGTTATTTATGAAGACGTCTTCTTCATCCTGTCAAACAACTAAATCTCATGATTCATCATCAAACCTCCAGCTCCTGATGACGAGCAGCACAAACTCAATTTATATAAATCAGAAAATATTCTCAGAAGGGAACGTGACACCAAACACAGGATTAAAAAACACCGAAGCTCTCAAAGTCCATTAAACTCGTCCATTAAGTGTCCCACTGAGACAGCAGACTGAAAATATAACTAATATATAAAAGATAAACTGACCTAAATGGAATGCAGCCGTTTTTAATGTTGTGAGGTGCATTCAATGACAGACTTTGGAGAAACTGCTCATTAATGACTGAAAGAATTTTACTCATCATCATTAAACTTGGTGCTTTTGTGGAAAAGAAGTGTTGGAATTTAAAATGTTTTTGTTTCATATTTCAGTAGGTTGACTGTAAAACTTTTCCATCCTGTATCGTCATGGAGATAAATTCAATATTTTATTTTACATTTAATGACAAAACTTCAGGTCTTCAGTTGAAATCTTAAAGCACAGTTCTGTGACGTTTACATGCTGTGAAGAATCAGTTCATCAAACTGACCTCAGGTTAACGTCACAGAGTCGCTGCAGCAACCAAGAAAATGTATAAAAACTCAAAACTAAATATGATTCACTGTCGTCTGGACATCTTCTCTTATTAGTGTGTCAATAATAATTTAATGTGTTGTGTTTTTTAAAACTAACCTGTGAAGCTCAAAGCAAAGTCACACATTTGTGCACAATAAAGATCATCATTATTGTTGTTGTTGTTGTTGTTGTTGTTGTTGTTGTTGTTGTTGTTGTTGTTATCTGACGTCATCTGATTTCTTCACATGATGAAGATTCTTCGTCCATAAACTTCAACCATCACTACATTTACATTTATGTTAAAATATAAAGTTTGTGTTGAACTGAGCTGCAGATTTTCAGGATAGAAAACAGAAGAAACTAAAAATCTTTTTTTTTAAAAAGTTAAATAAGAACAATAAAAACCAGAGAGACCAGAACCTTCTTCTGTCTGATTATCAGGTTGATAAAACTCGTCACTCTCACCTGTCCGTCTCTTACCTGCCTGTTTTCTTCTACTTATATTTCTCCTGCAGCCTCGAGGTGACGACGACTCTCTGCCCCCTCCTCCCCTCCTCCCCCTCCTCCTCCACCCCCCTCCTCCCCTCATCTCTGAGAGCCTCACAATCACTCCGCTTTATTCTCCACCTTCTATTTATAACTCCTCCTCCTCATCCTCCTCATCCTCATCCTCCTCTGTATAGAAGAAAAGATTGTTTTCTAATGTGGTCATAAAGGAAGAAAAGGAGGCCAGCAGCAGCTCACAGTGACCTGACTGGGAACACTGGGAGCACTGGGAGCACTAGGGAGCACTGGGAGGAGAATCATCAGCTTCACAGAAAAACCATCAAATCTGCATTAATACTCAAAACAGAAGGATTTTTATGTTTGTTAATGAGGCCGCATTCAGTTTATTCACTGCAGAAGAAGAAAAACAACAGAACTTTAATATATTTTATCATTTTTATGTTTATTATTATCAGTTGTCTGTTTTATATTTATGATTCCTGATTTGCAGCACATGCTTTTATCTTTATATTTTTCTGACTCATGCATTTTTGTTGTGCATCAATAAATAAATAATAAACAAAATGAAACCTCAGCAGAAACAAAAATCAGAAACTTTCAGGATTTAAACTATTTTAATTTAAATTTTATTATTTAAATTAATTTAATGAACACACTGAATAAAATGATTTTGAATTATCAAATGTTTTCATTTTAAACTGATGTTTCAGGTTTTTACTTTGTTTTTTCTTTATTAAGTCAAGTTAAAAGAAAAATAAAGTTAATTAATTAAATGTTAACTTTTTACCTACAGTCACAATAATTTTATATTTTAATATTATTTCTTTTGATTGATTCATGTTGAATGTTGTTTTCTTTGTGTTGATTATTCATGTGTATTTTGTTATTATTTATTTGTTTATTTATTTGGTTTATATCTGACTGAGTCAGATACGTCATCATGATGACACACAGACTGAAGTGATCAAAAAAATCTCAGCAGCGGTGTGTGTGTGTGTGTGTGTGTGTGTGTGTGTGCTGTGTGTGTGTGTGCGTGTCTGTGCGTGTGTGTGTGTGCGTGTCTGTGTGTGTGTGTGTGTGTGTGTGTGTGTGTGTGCGTGTCTGTGCGTGTGTGTGTGTGTGTGTGTGTGTGTGTGTGTGTGTGTGTGTGTGTGTGTGTGTGTGTGTGCGTGTCTGTGTGTGTGTGTGTGTGTGCGTGTGTGTGTGTGTGTGTGTGTGTGCGTGTGTGTGTGTGTGTGTGTGTGCGTGTGTGCGTGTGTGTGCGTGTGTGCGTGTGTGTGTGTGTGTGTGCGTGTCTGTGTGTGTGTGTGTGTGTGTGTGTGTGTGTGTGGCTCTGGTAATAATGTAATAGAACATAAATGATGTAGCGGCCGTGTGGATTTTTAATAATTCACACAACAAAAGCAGAGGCAGGGGCCTCACTGATGCATTGTGGGTAGTGAGGCTGAGATGTTCAATTCAATCAAGTTGATTTCTTTCACACCAAATGGTTTAATAACTCTGCAGGAGGAAAATACAGAACCAGACTTGTCTTCTTCTGTGGTTTTCTCCTAAACTCTACTTTGTGTGTGTGTCTTTAGTCAGATTTGTTGGTTGTTTTGTCTCATTGTGGTGATTTTAGAATCAGAAATTTAGAATAGATTTTATCTCTAAAGCACAAGACACAACAGATTTACTTCTGCTGTCTGGAGCCAGCAGACCACAGCAGGATACACCTATCAGCTGTGACCAAGAGCTCTGATTCATTCATGGGTGAGTTTAGTGGCAGCATGATGGTGGGTTTACCAGGAGAAACAAAGAGAGAGAGGAGAGGAGAGGAGGAGGAGGAGGGAGAGGAGAGGAGAGGAGAGGAGAGGAGAGGAGAAAGATGGTGCAGTCAACAGGAGACCCAGACCTCCATCCGGCTCATGCAGGTTTTCAACAGGATTGATTCACAGCTTCGCAGAGGCCAATCTATGTTCTACATGTTCTCCTCCCATCCTCACTCCTCTGGTTCTGTTCCTCAGAACATCCAGCCAGTATCAGGTTCTGACAGAAACACACAGACGTTTATCTCTCCGATCAGAACCGGTCTGCTGCTCTGATATAACATGTTGTTTGTTTGTTTAATCCAACAGACACAAACAGTCCAGCTGTGATATTAAAGGTCTGTTCACATTTATGACTCTTTCTAATCAGAATAATCATTCCTGATTCTTTATTAGTCAGATTAACTTTAGACACACACACACACACACACACACACACACACACACACACACATACACAAGCACAAGTTCATTTACTATCTTGTAGACGTGGCAAAAATGGCAGCTGTGCTGGTGTCAGAAAACAAATCCACCTGGATGACAGCTTTGCAGCAGGTGACAGGTGTCTCTTTGTGGTGATTTTGTGTCTTTATGTGGTTGTTGGGTCTCTTTGTATCTTTGTGGTGATTTTCTGACTACATATTTCTGTATTAATCAGTATTTAGTCCTCTGACTGGCCAGCCCTGCTGACCTGTGCAGTCATGTTCCAGTACAGAGATCTGGTTTCCAGTGGAGACACAGTGGGAGGACTGGGGGTCACAGCAGCCCAGCAGCTCGTCTCCAGCCCGACTGTGGCTCCAGGCTGTTTTTAATTATTCCCTGACTTTCTCTTCACACAAGCAGCAAAATGTGAATTTATATGAATACAAATATTGTTCTTTACTTTTTAAAACATAATGAAAGGAAGAAACTCTGCTCTGTTTGTTGCATCACTGCGTCTCTGGATCCACAGTTCTTTCAACATGGAGGTCAATTTTTCAGCAGCTGAGAAATATTTCACTTTAAAGCCTCACACACACAGACACACACAGACACACACACACATACACACACACACACAGAGACAGACAGACAGACAACAGTCATTATGAGGCTGTTTTGGCAGGCTGCAGCTCAGAGAGGACGACCAGATCCTGACCTTCAAACTCTGACACATTTGCACACACACACACACACACACACACACACACACACACACACATTTGTCCGTGTGTTTCAGTGAATTTAGGACTTCCTGTCTGCACGTGTCATCACTGTCCTGCTCTCTAATTGGCCACAGTGGACGGTGATGCAGAGCTGCAGGTGACGGCTGTTATCCGTCCTGCTGAATAATTCATCAGCTCGTTAGTCAAACACTGACGGTTTACTGAGATTATTGAAGATCAATATGAGAGCGAGTCAGCAAACACACCAACAAACACCAGAGATGAAGAGGAGGAAGACTCCTGTCCCAGATGACACTCCTCCTCTTTTTATTTTGAAAGATATTTCCTGTCTGGTTTAGCTAACACATTTCCACTGCAGGACCAGGAACCTTTGGAGGAACTCGGTGTGTTTCCACTGCAGGAGCAGGGTCTGAATTAGAGTTGGGTGTAACATGCTACAAAGTAACTCAGTACTTAGAGTACTTAGATTACTTTTTTGTTATAACCAGCAATGTTTTACAGTTCAAGCACTCTGTTCTGAGTCACAGTCTGTTACTGTTTTTATTCTATTTTATTTAATTTATCCTTTTATCTCTCCAGGAAAGTCCCACTGAGAAATTAGATCTCTTCTTCCAGGGAGTTCTGATACCAAATCAACCAAAGAGAAATCAGCCACATGCTGATGCTTTAAGGAGCACACTGTCACTAGGGAAAGATGAGAGATGGAGCGACTACAGATAAAAAGTTCAGGGATTGTGAAATAGACGTGTTCATCATGGAGGTTGAGCACAATTTAAAAAGGACTTTCTGAAGGGCTCAGAATTGATATTTCCAATAAAAGAAGCAAGCTGAATGAGCATCACAGTTAGTAAGGGCTCAGAACTCAGAACTGTTTCTGAAATGAAAAGAAGCAGTTGGATATGAAAGTGGAAACACATCGCTGCTCATCAGTGGAGGAGCGACTGGTGGCGACCAGGAGAACCTGAACCTTCACAGTCCACTTCAGAACTGAAGGAAACATTGTGAAACATCCTGCTCACCCACAGTGTGAGGTCACCTGTTTCACAGGGACAAACCCGGTCCACGGGTCGCTCGCTCCAACTCTGGGTCCAATTCAGCTCAGATTTGAAGAGAGTGACTCCTGGAAATCTGAATCAGTTTATTAGTCATTCATCATCATGGTCCATCTCACGGTCCCTGAACACACGTTCACGTCTCAGCCTTCTGTTTGTCCAGTCTTCAAGCTGTGCCAAAGCAGCCATATTGTCCTGTAACACAAGTCACCACGAGCTATTTATAGTCCTCACGCCACTGACACTGGCACACACAAGGTGATTTCCATATCATGATCTGCACACTTTGGTTTTTGTGTAGTTGTTGTGAGGACTGAGTTTTACTTCATCACTGATTCCTGCGTGTGAAAACGTGTTTTGTTTGTTCTGTATTGGTGACAGGAGGAGCAGGAATGTCCACACTTTTCTGCACAGAATTGACTATAAATACCGACGTTTGCGGTGGAGGATGCTGACGCACATTTCACCCTGTTGACGCAAATGTTTCACAGACGGTTTAGTGAAGGAAGAAAAACATGTTGAGACAAAACAAAACAAAACCGTGAAGTACAACTGTAAAATAACATTTTCAGACGGAGACATTAACATTAATCTCCTGTAATTTGTGGGACTATTAAATTAAAAAAATTATCTTTTAGACATAAACATTTATCTTCTGTCTAATTTTCTGCAGTTGTGTTGTTGTAGTTTTCAGTGGAAGCAGACAAACCTGCAGCTTTTGTCACTGAGCTTCAAACAGACGTGTTCTCCTGCAGAGACATGATGCAAACTGTAAAGACTGTTTCTGTCTCTTTCTCTCAGCTCGCTGATGTGACACGTGATGAAGCTGAAGACAGGGTATGAACCTCCAGATCGTCTCAAACAGAGTGAGTGATTGAAGGTCAGAGAGAGACTGACCTCCTGCTGCAGCAGAAACATCTGGAACATCTGTGTGACCTGAAGCAGCAGAACTCAGGGTCTGATGCATCATGTGGGAAAGAAAACTTCATGTTCTGCTGCAGAAACATTTTATACAGAAGTGAAGAGAAACAAAGACGTGCAGCAAATACTGAGAGACAAAAGAGGCAGAAATGTTTCTCTCATCTTTTGTCTCATTTCAAGTTTCAGTTTATTGTCTCCGTCAGTCAGGAATCTACGATGAAAATCATGTAAAGGTGTTCAGAATTTGGAAAATGAAAAATATGCAGTCTGCAGTATGAGATCTGTTTAATGAATGAAAGTATAAAAGTAAAAGTCGTCCTCTGAAGGACATTTCTACTGACTGTTTCTGTCCAAAGCTAACTGAACCTCAGCTTGTCTTCACCACAGAGTCTCCATCTCTGTCTCAGCTGTGTCTTTCACACTGTTTGTCGTCTTTTATATCACTTTCGTTGTGTTAAATCTTTTGCGTTGTTTTTATCTTGTTTCATCTTCATGTAATTTTTACTTTTGTCTGACATCATTTTCATCTTGACATCATTCTTATTGTGTTTCATCTTTCCATCTTTTCCGTCGTCCCGTCTGTCCTGATGGATCGTCTTTTCTGTGTCTTATTGTTTCGTCCATTTAGGATGAAATCAGTCTTGATGTTTGGCGGCGCACAATGATGCAAAATAACAATAATCAATAATTCACCTCAGAGTCATCATGAGTCTGTTGAAAATGTGAGGAGGAGAAAGTTCAGATACTTGAGGCCAGATGTCAGAAAAATAAAAACTCAAGTAAAGTACAGACACCTGAAAACTGACGTTCAGAGAGTCAAAACACTGATGAGGATCAGTCTAATCGCTGGTTCATCCTCTTCAGATAATTAATCAGAGCGACGCTCAGAGACAGAAATTATTTAAAAAGCAGGAGGAGCAGAGAGACCAACACAATAATTACCTTTACTGCAGGAAGGATGTATGATTCTGTGTGTGTGTGTGTCTGTGTGTGTGTGTGTGTGTGTGTGTGTGTGTGTGTGTGTTACATCAGTATTCAGTCAGTTCTGACTTTTAAAACAATGAAAAACAGTGAGGGCCAATCGATCAGCTGCTGACTGAGACAGAAAAACTACATCTATAAATATTTTAAAGAAGGACAGAAAAGTCTGGCAGAGAGCGGCTCACAGGGTCCAGGGTCCTCAGAGTCCTCAAAGAGTCCTCACAGAATCTAGAGACCTCACAGAGTCCTCACAGAGTCTTCAGAGTCCTCAAAGAGTCCTCACAGAATCTAGAGACCTC
>CM034612.1:521431-658931 GCA_020091685.1 Lutjanus erythropterus
ACTAAAATGTGTAAAATGTTGTATTTTTTAATGTAATTTAATTAAATTTGATTTGATGTATCATTTTGAACTGATCTGATTTGATGTGATTAAAAATGTTTTTGCTGTGAAAGAAAAGCTACTTTTATTCTTTTATTCTGATCTGATTCTGAAGGTCGTCTCCTGCTTTGTTTCAGTTTCATGAGTTTGTGAGTTCATCAGCTACCTGTGCAACACTGCCACCATGTACAGAGATGACAGTGTCACCTGCAAACATTCAGACGTTAGTTTCAGGATCTATGAATGGAAAATATTCAGATGTAATGAAAACATCAGTGGGACCAGGATGGATCCCTGTGGGACACCTGTGGACAGACAGAGGGCAACTTGTTGATGATTTTGGACAAACTGAAAGAAATCTGATAGATTTAATAGATTTATTTAATAAAACCTGAATCTACTGTAGTTTATAAACAGTTTAGTAGTTTCGTCCACTGGTTCTCAACCTGAGGATTAGGATCCTCCAAAGGGTCAGCAGATAAATCTGAGGGGTCGTGGGGGTCGAGGGATATGAGAGATATGAGAGATATGAGAGATATGACAGCCTGTTTTAACTTTGTCATTTCACAGCATATTGACTCTGTTCTCCTCCTGTCATATATTTAAAGAAAATCCCAGTTCAATTCTGACTTGTTTATTTCTCACTGATAAAAAGCTCCTGCTCTAGTTTCATTATTTATTGCCTCCCACATGAATAATTACTCAGCTCTTTAGACTCCTGACCTTTAGTCGATGTGTTCAGGGACACGGCTGAAATATGTTATTTTGTGAAAAACCCCAAAAAGTTGGAACGTTGTGTAAAATGTAAATGCAATGATTTTGAAAAACTTTTCAACCCATATTCAGCTGAGTACCGTACGTCATTCTGTGTTGACAGAAGCAACAAAACACTGTGAAAGTAGTGGAACGTTCCAGAAACACCTGTGTGGAACGTTCCACAGGTAAACAGGTGAGTCAGTAACAGGTGACAGGATCATGTTGGTTATTAAAGGGGCGTCCGCATCATTTTATGTGTTTTTGATCTCTCTTCTGAAATCAAGTTTAATATCATCTATACACGTGTATATTTTGTCTATTTGTGTCGTATTTATAATTATAATTATGTACAATTATTCAAAATACCTGTCAGTCATTTTGTACCATACAGTTGGTTGTTAAATATCCTGCCTTACGTTTGACGTATAACACATTTAACAAACATAAACACACATTTTCCACAATGATCCTTCAAATATCAGACGTCTTTACTCCATGATATCTGTGTCTGTCTCACTTCTAAAAACTTCTAATGAAGATTATAAATGTTGTAGGAAACATTTTAATGCAGAAAATGAGTACAGAATGAATCAGATGACAGATATCTGTGTGATGTAAACAGACGGTGTCTCTGTGTCAGCAGGCAGGAGACAGGATGGATGTTGGACAACGTCCTCTGATGGTCTCAGATATTCACAGTCAGACATCAGTTGTTTTCTGTCAGCAAAGTTTTTCTGTGTCGACAAACAAACTGAAATAAACCGTCTGAGAAGAAAAGAGGAACAGAAGAGGAACATTATCCAGAGGAGGATCTCAGATAAATGAGTCGAGTTTAGTGAGGTGGAACTCCCTCCTGTGTCTCCTCCTTCCAATTCTCTCCGTCCCAGCATGCAGAGCGGCGCTCGGCCTGCTGACAGTGATGAAAGGCAGCATTACCCCTCCTCCCCCGTCCTCCCCTCCTCAATGTTTCCTCTTTATTCTCGTCTTCCTCCCCCTCGCTGCCTGTCTCTGCCGCTCCCCGTCCGTCCTGCTGTGATTTACCTCCTCATTCCTCCTCCTCCTCCTCCTCTCGCTCGCTCACTCGCTCGCTCGTCTTCTTATCAGTTTTATTGCATAAAAAAAGAAGCTGAGCTGAAAAACATGATGAGAGGAAATTCTTCTGACTCACATCAACTCTCAATATATCACAAATAAATCTGCTGTACAGCTGCATTTTTCTGTTTCTCCTCCAAAATCCTCCATCTGTTCCTCCTGTGGTCCACAGTCAGGTGGACGTCCACATGTCCGTCCTCAGGATGTCCACATTCAGACTGAAAATGATGTGGATGTTGTTTGCCCTCAGTTTTGCCTCCCAGTGAGACATGCAGACATTAAAGGTTATTATTTCTTATTTTCTCTTTTGTAATCAAACTTTCTAATGCTGCGTTCAAGTCAGAGTTGGACGTCAGAATTTTCCAAAGTTTTTCATGTGCAAAAAAACATGGCTGACTGTGACGAATGTCTTTGGCATGTTGGTAAAACAGAATCATATTATTTTAATGAAGTACAGGCAGATAAACTTTACTCTGCATGTTGTCTGACACACTGAAACAAATCTGGAGCGATATTTACTTTAAAAAAAGAAATTCTTTGTAATATTTACTCAGCAAATCCTCTAGTAAAGTTTATTTACTTGTAAGAATATATTTTTTAAAAATACTCAAGCGTTCAGTTTTCTTTCTTAGACACAAACTGTACTCACTCTCTGAGTAAAAAGACACCTGAGCAGGTGTGACCAACCAACCAACCAGCTGCTGATTACATGAGACCAGCTCACTCCAGTCAACAAACATCCTGTCATATAAGTCAGTGTTCCCCAACCCTGGTCCTCAGAGGACACTGTCCTGCATGTTTGACATGTTTCTGCTCCAACACACCTGATTCAAATGATCAGGTTGTTGTCAGGTTTCTGCAGAGGCTCGATGACGAGCTGATCATTGATGACGAGCTGATCATTGATGACGAGCTGATCATTGATGACGAGCTGATCATTGATAACGATCATGTGAATATATATATATATATATATATATAAGTGCTGTCCTGTTTAAAAGATCCTGAGAAGCAACAGAAATAACCTTATAGTACATGTGGAGGTGGGTGTGGTCAGCAGTTGGCAGCAGCAGAGACAGACAGGTGTGTGTGGGCGTGGCTCATGTGTCAGGTGAGTTGATGAACACAGCTGCTGCAGGTTTCCTGATCACTCTCTCCTCCTCTGAAGGAGTCGTGTGCTGCTCCTCACATGACTTCTGCTCCCACAACAAAGAGGAGCTCTGCCTGGGTTTTTGGTTGTTTTTGAGTTGACCAGAGGACATGTCCTGCAGGAGACGGGCAGCTGGAGACACATGTCTGACAGTGTTGAGTTATGATGTAGTGTTTTGAGCAGGAGTCATAAAATAAAATATATTGTCTGAGAGCTGAATCTGTGTCTGTGAGACGGCTGCAGTATAAATCTAGTGAACATACAAAAACAAAAGTGGACAACTTAAGACACAAACGTGTCCAAAAAGAACCACGCTGGTCCATGCAGATCAACTGAGGAACCAGAATCCTTCTAGAAAACAAGACAAACAAGAGAACTGTTCAGGTTCCAGAAGAAAGATCTGTCTGCTCTCAGAAGAAGAAGAAGAGGTTTTGTTTCAACGTCTGCGTGTCTACGGCTCACGTTAACTAACTAACCAATTAAAAAACAGCTTTGCTGAGCAAAGACTGCAGCAATTTATTCAAGATGATTTTTCAATTCAGTATTATTAGACGTCCATCTTGTTTTCTCAGACATTTAGTCCAAATTCTCAAACAAACTACTTTCATTTGACAAACGCAGGAAACTGTTGCTAAACAAAATAGAAAAAGTACATAATTAGATGAATAAAGGTTGAGGTCAGTGACCTTTCTGTCTGATTACTGATGTTAATGTTGATGGCTACTGAACTGTTCTGTTGGTGACGTGTTTCACTCAAAATAAATCAGTCTTTCTTACAATCATTTTTTAAAACAGGGAACTCTGGGCTCTGACTTCAAACTGGATCAATCGCTTATTTGTCTCTTCTCATTGACTAATGTCCATGTTTTCTCTGAAATAATGTCCAAAGGGGACACAGGGAGGGGAGGGACATCGTGTCTCTATTGAAGGAATTTCCTTTAGAGAACAAACGGATTCAATTAAAGCAAAGTAAATACTCATTTATTTAGTGGAAACTAAAACTCTGATGTTCTATCAGGACCTTTTGTCTGAACTGAGAGCAGGTTTTTCTCTCTAGGAAGCGTTCAGGGACTGTAGGACCTTCAGCGTGAACAGAAAATCTCTCTCAAGGTTTTTTAGGTTTTTAAAAAACAGATTTTTTTTCTTTTCCTCCTCGAAGCTTCAGCCTTGAAAATGTTCCTGTTTATCGGTGAACTCAGACCCTGAACCCGTATCCTTCACTCTTCTCCTCCTCCTCTTCATTTTCTTTTTAATTCTCCTCCTCTTCATCACTCCATCCATCACCTGAATCTCCTGCAGCTCCTCTCTCCTCCTCTTCTTCATCTGCTCCTCTTCCTCTGTCAGCTCTCATTATCATAACCCTCGCTCAGCGGGGACAAAGAACTCTCACTGTATCAGATGGTTATTAGGAGGACAGTGGTTGCCGCGGCGACACCTCTCCTCTCCAGTCTTAAAACAGCAGGTCGGTCCTCTGGGAGTCGGTCCAGTCAATGAGGAGTCATCACGATGCATTCAAATGTCAACAGATCGTCCGGAGAGGAGATCGATACGAGCGTGTAATAATGAGAAGCAGTGGATCCTGAATGTGACATGTTTATAGTCATCAGCAGTCAGTGAATGCATCATTTTGACACTCATTGTGATGAATTAACACGACAGTCAAAATAAATCAGCTCCACATGATGAGACGGTCTTTTATAATGAATTATTTGCCTGCTTGTAGGATTATTTGAACATTTTATTTCTATCTCTTGTGTTTTCATATTTTTTGTGTGTGTGGTTTATTGTTTAAGATTGGAGGGATGAGGAAGGGTTTTAACTTTTCATATGTCAATAAACACTTTTACGATGACATTTTTACGTGCAGCTGCCTGCTTTGAAAAGACTGAGGTCAGGCATCAGGGAAAGATTTTTTTTTTTAATTTTGCATTGTGAGAATGAAGTCAAATATGGAGCATAAAGTCAAACACTTCCAGAAGAAGATTTCTCACAATCTTCTTTTCTTTGACTTTAATTTGACCACTGAGACAAATTTAAGATCTTAAGACAATCAAGTGTTCTTGTAGATCTCACTGTGAGGATTTAAGACACATTTCAGATCAGAGAGACAAAAAAGAACATTTTAAGATCTTCAGTTGGACTCAAATTAGTCTCAGGAGGGACGAGACAAAGGCTGTTTCACAGGAGCCAAATTTAAGAAAAATGAGGAAATTGTCAAAGTCACATTAAGAAAATTAGAAATGGTCAAACCTGTAAAATAAAGGTTTTTGACAGAATTGTTCATAGTAAAATATTTACTATGCAGCCTGAAGAGCTCATGTTTTATTTGACTCTGACAGATTCTTCAAACTGACATGAAACAAAGGTTCTTTCTCAAGAGCTAAACTTAAGAAGCACTTTGGTGTTAATTTGAGCTCATTTCTGTCATTTAATGCTGTTTAGTCTGGTGCTTTTTATAAGTTTTGGACGTGGAAACAATATTTAGTTGTCATGGTGATCTTTGTCGTGATTAACGTTGTAAAAAGGGTCACTGTTTGATTAAACTTCTGGAAAAAACTAAATTCTGGTTAAAATAAACATGTTTGTAAGTTCAGGATTTTGTATTAAAGTGTTGACTTTTGTTTTCACATGAACCTCAGTCTCCTACGTTTGTTTGACTCAGTCATCTTTAGACGACGTCACCTGACTTTGTTTTCTTGATGACGTTCATCTCATCTCTGCATCAGAAAACATGAAAACATGAAAAGACGTTGATGTGTGTAAACCAGGCTAGTTTAGACTTGGTTTAAAATCCAGAGATCAATATGTTGATTGATAGACAGGTTTACAGGGACTGATGTGTTCGTTCTAAAAGCTGATTCTGGAGGATCGTAGTTTGTCGTGTTTGTGTTCAGTGTGAACAGTGAAACGTTACGTGTTGTGTAACTCTGCAGCAGAAGTCATTTATTTTAAACTGATGGGATTGTAATGACTCTCATTAGAAACTGTGTGTTTGTTTCTCTGCACATCTGTTTTCATCTTCATCTCCTCTTCATCATCATCACCTCCTCCTCATCCTCGTCTCCTGAGGATCAGTGTGTTCTGACCTTCATTTGTTCTAACAGCAGGTTAAACACACAGATCCTCCTCCTCTTCCTCAGCTCAACGATCACACTGATGATTTCTGTCTCATCAGGAGGATCATCAAAGACTCATCGATGTCTTCAGGGTGTCACATCTCGTTTGTGTTGCGTTCAGGTTCAGATCCTCCTGCAGGAGCCTCTCAGCTGCTGATTCACCTGCAGGAAACATGAACTTTAAGGTTTAATGTCAGACTCTGTTTTAGTATTTTGATGTATGATAATAATAATAACAGTAAGAGAAAAGGAAAAACAGAAGACAATAATCATTTACTATAGAGACTAGAACTGTTATGTTTTGGATTTTGTTGGACACTTCCTGTTTTATTTTGTAGTCTGGTTCTCCCTTGTGTGTCTTTGTTGTTTTCACTTCCTGTCTTTGTCTGTTTGACCACTGATTATTTTCACCTGTCCTTCACCTGTGTCTTGTTACCGTCCCTCTCCCCTGTGTCTTTTTCTCCTCAGTGCTCGTTCATACTCACTCACTTGTTTGGCTTTTGTCTCAGTGTGCTCCTGGTCTTTCGGTTCTCCTTTGTATGGATTTCTTGGTTCTTACTCCTGCCTGGATTTATGCATGTAGACTTTTGTTGATCTTTTGGTTAATTAAATATCTTTTGAATTGCTCGCTGTCTCGTGGTCTGTGTTTGGGTCCAATCCTGACAATTCCTGAACATTGTAACAAGAACATCCTCTAAGTTTGAATGACATCATTATTTTATTTTTCATCATTGGAATCAATGTAGAGACGTGTTTTTTGAAATATTGGTGATTTGCTATGAAAGCAGTTTAACAGCTCAGACTGTTCCAGCTGAGACTCATGAGCTTCAGTTGTCCACTTTCTGTTTATTTCCTCACAACTTCTTTTCTTGATTGAAAAACTTTGACTGGTTTATGACAGCAGACACATGCTGGTTGTTTTCCTGAAGATATTAAATGTGTATATAACAAAAAAATCATTGCTCATTGCTTTGATCAAAAATCTCAATTGAACAGTGAAAAATGTTTCCTAAGGACACAGAGAACCTCTGCAATGACATCTAAAACCATCACAAGGGCCTCTAGAACCTCTTCAAGCCTTCACACCTTCAATAAGAACATTGTTGGGTTCATACATGACTTCCTGACACACCTGATTCACATGATCAGCTCGTCATCAAGCCTCTGCAGAAACCTGACAGCAACCTGATGATTTGAATCAGGTGTGTTGGAGCAGAAACATCTAACACATGCAGGACAGTGAAGCTCTGAGGACCAGGGTTGGGGAACACTGCTCTACAGACTCTTCATGGACCTGTGAAAGCCAAGTAAACCTATGTGAGGGGCTTTACATCTGCGAAGGCCTTCTGGAACCTGTAACACCTGCAGCCTCCTCAAAGAGATCTAATAATAATGAAAAATTAAACAACTGAACTGCATAGCCTACTTATTCATGGTAGAAGCTCAAATATTAAAGAAAAATGATCGAGTCAATAAAACCAGCCTGCAAAACACTCCACTTCTGAAACACTGCTGGTGGGACGTGCAGCTGCGTGGAGGACGGATCAGGACCAGGAATTTTTGAGTAGCTCCAATATCATGATGTCGTTTCCTGCAGAGCATTTCATTTTTAAGCAAATATCCATTTTGGATTTGAAACTTTTCCTGAAACTTTCCAGTTTCTCCCTTCCTGCCCGTCATCTGCAGAGGTCTCGTCTTACATTTAAAACCGGCCCTTTGAGGACAACCGTGATGCTGACGTGGCTCGGGATGAAACTGAATTACCTCATGTAGTATATTTCTAAGAGACGCTCACAACCACTTTATCTTCACAGGAAACTGCAGCCTCGGTGTCAGTCAGCAGATTTTGGAATCTGTTGTAGTCTTAAGAATAAACTCTTTAGGACTGTGTCAATGGCAAGTAAGACAACTGTCAAACCCCAGAAGCCTTTGATCAATTTTTGAGAGAGAGGACAAAGAGGAAGAAGGCGAGGGCGAGGAGCGTCCTGTCAGATCGCTTCTATCCTCCCTCCAGCCAGTTTGAGCCTTTAAGCTCTGGGAGGCGCTACAGAGGCAACTCTGACTTAACACTAAAACAAACAAGTCCTTTGTCCTAAGTGCTATTAATATTCTTAATTCTGCAAAGTGACGGTTGAGTCTTAGACCACAGAGATGACATGAGCTGCTGTTAGTCCTTAATGGTTAACGTTTATGTTTTAATCTTAATCATGTATTTGTTTTTACTAACTCCTGTGTTTGGTGAACTGGAGACAAATGTCCATCCTTGTGGACAATAAAGATTTATTTTATTCTTATTAACGTTCCTTATTTTAACTTGGTCTATGATCTTTTCCTGAACCTAAGCTAGCAGTTTTTGCGCCTTTATTTTGAAAGTCTACCTGGACGTTGCTTATGAATTCTTGTGTTATAATTTGAAGTCTGCTGTATTTGTCGAGTCAGGATTGAGACCATGTTGTCGTTTACTCTGTAGTGTTTGTCCTCATTTGTTTTCAGTGTTGGCATCAAATAATTAATCAAATTAATGAAGTGCTTTTGATTAATGGACTGTATTTATTTGTTTTTGTTTGACACTTCACATTAAATCATGTCTGACGGTGACAGACAGACCTGCTGCTGTTTGTCCCACAAATCATGACAAATAAAGGTCTGACAGATTGAAGTGGATAAAGAATGACTGATGGGACACGCTGCTGTGCTTGAGTGTTAGATTTACAGCAGGACTCGTCTTCAGGGCGTCCACCTCCAGCAGACAGAGAAACCGAGCCAGGTCCAGGAGGCTGCTGTCTGCAGGTCTATCATGAATCAGCTCTGTCTGTCTGTCTGTCTGTCTGTCTGTCGCAGTGCTGCAGTGCTGCTGTACAGAACAGACACTCAGAGAGGAAACAACAGGAACAATACTGCTGTTAGTCATCATCAACAGGACAAGTCAGACAGGCGGACAGACAGACAGACAGGTGGCTCTGCAGCAGCCTGTCAGACAGCAGCAGGACTGTAGATTAATGTTTTGACCTTTGCAGCAGCAGCAGCGATTTCCAACATATTTATGATCATTAGCTCCTGTCTCCTGCAGCCACATCCCTCCTTCACCAGGAGACGACACGACGAGGAGGGACGAGCAGGAGACACTGAGAGGAGACAAACTATCCTCGTCCAGATGAGGGGGACAGAAAAGTTTCAGTAAATCTTTTCTTGCATGATCTGATTTTAGAGACGTTGGACTTTAATTCCAGCTCCGACTGTACGAGTAATTCATCAAATTGCCAGCAATAATGCTAACAAGACAGAAATATACATAAGAGGCGTACGGCGATGTATATGGACTCTGAGGTGGCCAAGAAGACAGGGACAGTACGACTCGTCTATTTAGCAGAGAGAATTGGAGGTAGGCTAGCTCATCCAAACATCTGACAGAATGAAGAGGTGCATTGAGGACAATGCACCTCTTCATAACATTTTCAAGACCTTGGAAACACCTTAGGGACAACTAAAACCTCCCCAGTAACCTCTAAAACATCTACAGGAACTCTAGAACCTCTTTGAGAACCTTTACATCTGCTACAAGGCCCTGGAACTTCCCCAAGGATGCCCAATATCTGCTCAAGAACCTCTACAGTCTTCCGAATGACAAGAAGTTTTTCTTGGATCTTTTCAAGACCGTAACCTCACGAAGGACATCTAATACCTGCACATAGATCTCTAACACGTCTGCAGTCTCTTCAATGACCTACGAAGGATAATTTAAGACAACTTTTACATCAGCTGCAAGGTCTTCTGGAACCTTCAAGAACCTCTAATACCCACTCAAGAACCTCTAATATCTGCTCAAGGCTCTTCAATAACTGCTGAAGGACCTCTACGCACCTCTCAAGGACCTATACAACCTCTTTGTGGATGTTTACATCCACCATAAGGCCTTCTGGAACGTCTTCAAGACTAGAACCTCCCCAAGGACCTCTAATACTTGCCCAAGGTCCACTACAACCTGTTCAAGGACCTTTTTGTCTCATCAAGGACCTCTGATACTTGCTCAAGGACCTCTGCAGCCTCCCCAAGAATCTCTAGTTCCTGCTGAAGCAGTCAGAGAATATTCAACACTCTAATTTAATGCAGAGAATCCTGCTGTCTGATTGGCTGTCAGGTGTCAGTTTTACCTCAGAGCTCAAGGTTTATTAACCTGCCAGTTACCATAGCAACAGTAGAGATGCTCCAGGCTGTGTTAGCAGTCATCTGAGTGGTGAAACTAGTTAAACTACAGACTTTGTTACTGTCCGTTGGTAAAAAACTATTTTTTGTGAGTCTTGAGGTAGTTTCCAGGTTATGATTTAAACCCTCATTAACAGTTTAAAATTAATCCAAACACATCAGAGTCTAATACCGGTTTTATCTCGAGGTTTGTATCAGTGCAGCGTGTAGAAAAGACTCCTTCAGTTTCCTCTCATTACCATGGAAGCTGTGTCTCCACCATCGATTACAGCTGATTTGTGTTCCAGCCTGTTTCTCGTTCCTGAAACTAAAATCCATCTCTGATCTGCTAATTGCTGCGAGAAAAGAGATTTTCTGTGTAAATTGAAAGTAATTTTCCAGCTGCAGAAAGCAGTTTACAACCCAGCTGGCCATTTGTTGGAAATGTGCTTTTTTCTCTTACAAATGATCCTGCAAAACAGCTGAAATGAAATCTGTTCTGTGTTTAATCATCACACACACACACACACACACACACACACACACACTCCACATTTACTCACTAAGTTTAAAGGGGTGACTGGTGGAAATTTGAAGCTTGTAAATTGCATCAATGGACCAGATTTTATCAGATTGTTGGCATTAAAGAACATTTCAGAACCCCGTAAAAGGTTCTAATGCACACACATGACAAACAGACTGAGAGTAACTGATCTAAACACTGATCTAAAGCACAGGTTGAAAGTACGAGGCACATTGATTTAATGTATTTGAGGTGTGTCCAAATCCACCTTTGCCATGTTGCACTGCAGACTTTGCACTCTGACCAGGTTTTAACTAGTGAAGGTGCCACTACTGAAAGTAGTTTTGACTCCAAAGCACCATGGAAAAGATGGCAGACGCACCGGGCCGTGCTTTAGTTTTTGCCTTAATTTTCAGATGTATTTTGATTCATGTTTGTGCAGCAGTGTAAATGGCTGAGTGAAGGTGAGTATAGATCAGTGAGTGTGGTGATTATTAAATACTCATCAAGTCTCATTGCTTTGAAACAGCTGTTAAACATCAGGATTACAGTTTCAGCTGCCAATTCATTATCATGGCCTCTGATCAACGCTTCACTGGGTGGAAGTTTCACCAGTTTTTTTTTTGTTTTTTTTTTGTTTTTTTGTCTTTAAATCAAATCAATCAATCACAACATTTGTCTGTGTGCTCAATTTTTGTGACAGAGTTAATTATTACTAATTATTGTGACAAGATTGTGGCAGGATTCATTAATTGATTGATTGTTAAATGTGATTTTTTTTTCTGGATTCTTTCCTCTCTGTTACAGCCAGGTTCAATGTCTGCAACACAGAGGGAGACGGACACGAGGTGGCGGACTGAAGAACTGAATTTATTTAAGAAAATACTTAGTAAAAACAACAAAACATGTGGAAATCAGTGGATCAGTGGTGCAGTGTGTGTGTGTGTGTGTGTGTGTGTGTGTGTGTGTGTGTGTGTGTGTGTGTGTGTGTGTGTGTGTGTGTGTGTGTGTAAGAAACAGAAGAAAATGGCGTGCTGGTCTCATGCTGCAGAAGTGTCTCTCTGCTGGCAGCAGAAAAGCAGGGGAGCAGAAGAGGGAGACTGCAGGCTGTGGCAGCTGGTTAAAGGGGAGGAGCACACCTGGTCCAGGTGTAGCCCGTCCCACTAACAAACCTCCTGCAAGAGAGAGAAGAGCAGCAGCAACAGGAGCAGGGGGGAGGGGTCGTCACAGTAAACTGAATATCTTTGAGTTGTGGACAAAACGAGACATTTGAGGACGTCATCTTGGATTTTGATCCACATTTTCTGACATTTTATGGATCAAACAACTAATTGATTAGTTGAGAAAATAATCAACCGACACTGTGATACCAGGATTAGGCTGCTGACTACACTTTTTTAGCAGGGCAGTCAACGTTTGGTTTGATTTATGAACAAAAACCAGAGTTTGAAAGCCTCTTTCTGCTGTGATGGAGACTTTCCTGTGGACTCCATCAGTCCTTAGAGACAGTGGTACAGTCAGTGTGAAGTAAGTTGAGTGGAACAGTGATTAAACAGTGATGTATGTGTGTGTGAGATGGACAGTTGAACAGTGTAATTCAGTGGGAGAGGCTTTAGCACAGTCCCAGCACTCTGCCTTAATTAGGTCAGTCTCTTTTAATTATCTCTCAGTCTGCAGAGCAAATTAGACCTCCAACACTTCACCCTCTCTCTTTCTCCTCTTCTTCTATTGTCCTGCAAATCATGTGGTCAGCGAGGGGCAGAGTATCGATGTGGCTCTGTTTTAATGTCTCCATTACAGTTTTACTGCCCCAATAAAGGCTTCAAGGTTAGAGGTGATGACAGCAGAGACTTTTCAGCTTAATGTCAGACTTTTACTGAGTCCTCACTCACAGAGCTGGGCTTTAAACAGTCAGGAGAGAGGAGATGATATCAACTTGTTAAGTTTTCTATTTACTGATAATGCACAAAGTCTCAAAATAAGATGTTTTTTAGGATGCAATCTCTCCGGCAGCCCTGTAGTAAGGTCTTACCATGTTAGCATGCATGGAGCATGCAGAAAGGTCTGGCTGCATACATGTACATTCTGCTATTGGGGAAAAACACTGTGCCTTGTTTGCATTTCTTTAAACCAATCACAGATGTCTTGGGCGGAGCTAAGCCCAGGACGCAGTGACCGTTCTGCTGCAAAATACTGTGGAGGGGGAACTTGTTTTGGTGGCACATTTGCACGTCAGGAGGCGAGCTACATCACTGCACAAGAAAAGCTAACAGCTTGGTTTGCTGTTTTTAGCGTGGAGGTTGTTCTTGTTTCCTGGGGACTTTGAAAACACAGATAACAGATGCTGTGATGCTGTTTGAAGCAAGCGACCAATGCCAGAACTTATACCAGCAGTGTGCAGTGTGACTATTAGCATGCTAATATCCTCACAATAAAGTGACACATTAGGATATGTCACTGAGAATAATGTTGCGTTCAGGTGCTCCTCAGATGGTCCCATTTCTTGAGTTACAAGGGGTCGGGTACATCTCCTAAAACCACTAAAACATTGATTTACCTGACTTGTTGTTGGGGTTAATGCTAATAATTCTCATTAAACTATTCTAAGTCACTCTGTGTGGACTACAGCTAACTGTTACCACCTGATGCCAACAACAACTTTTCAAGTCTTTTCAACTTGTAGTCTGAATGAATTTCCCAGTCTAGAACTCTTTTTTTATTATTATTCCAACACTACATGAATGGAGGATCAGTTTTTCTTGAAGCTAAACAATGTAAATGTGGAACTAGCTAGCTAACAAGCTAACCTGTAATACAGCACCTCACTGGAAACATGCTAGCCCAAGTCAGTATAGCTAATGACTGTGTTCATCATTGGTTAGTCTGTCGTTATGTTTTTTGTCAAGTAAAAAGTGATTTTGTTTATATAAAGTAATTAAAAAAAAGATGGCGTCTACTGTCCTGTGATTCATGGTTCTGTAGTGTTCTCCAGTCTGAACAGAAGTACAAGTTTTTCTTCATCAGAATAAGATAAGAAGTTGTAATTTTGCTTGAAAAGTTACAGAAATAATTAAAATTGATGCAGACACTTGCTGAATTTGATGAATTTTCTGTTGATCAACTGATCAATGAATAATGGGCTCATTTGCTGGTAATTGTAGCTAACGATAGCGTTAGCTTGCTAGTAAACAAGTTCTCTTTCCTGGAGCAGCCGACTGCCAGTTAGCACATTAGCTAGCTAGATTGTTAGGGTTATCAGCTCAGATAATAAGTGAGGGTTAGGCACGTAAAAAACAGCTTCCAAAAGTCCAGGCAGAAGTGACGTTACACCAAACACTGGCACTAGTTTTTGATTTTGCAACACATTTCCTGCCTGGTTTTCAGAATAAAAGCTGTAAAAAAGACAGTGTGCACAACCTGCTGAGCAGCACACAGCAGGCAGACACAGTTAGAGACGAGCTGGTGAACACAGTGGAGATCTGGAAATTCTCTCAGTCATCCAGGTTGTTTTATCCTCTAAGAATTTAGAACTGGACGTCCTCCTCTTCAGTTGGGTTCCATGCCTGAAACTCCTCATTAGTCAGATAAAACTGAGGAAACCTGTCACATAAGAGATAAAATGTCTTCAAGATCCTCAGGGAAGTCGAGTTTCCTTTAGTTCCTAGAGAATCGTGGAGCATTTAGCAGCTAAAGAGCCAGATAGTCTCAGCTCTGCACTGAACACACAGATGAGATTAATGTCACTGTCAGGGAGAAATGGAACAAGAGTATCTCCTGAAATGTAGAACTGTTCCTTTAATGAACGCTGTTAAAATGATCCTTTGATTAAAAAAGCACGAGGACGAGAGCAGAGTTCAGAGTAGATTAGTTTGTGAAGCTCGGCTGAACCTGAATCCTTCAACATAATTAGTTTCACAGAGACGGCAGAAATGGATGCAATTAAAAACCAGTGATGTACAATATTAGAGACAGAACCAAAGTGGGACAAAATTAGAACCTGAAGAAATGAAAGTGACAAAAGGAAAATGAATTTGTCCCTTTGATTCTCTCCTCAGCTGAGTCTGCACTTTAAGGATTTATAAACTGAGTCTGACCGCTTTAACTGATCAGGAGGGTTTTTCCTCTCTGTCCTCTTATCTGTGTCCTCCAGAGCTGGAGGGACGGACAGCCATAGAACCAAGGGATGTCTGTATCTATGTGGCCAGCAGCTAGTTAGCTTAGCATGGCATAAACATGTGCAACTTTGGAGCATTAGAATACATGTTTACCCTCCTACAATTTTGTTATGCTAAGCTAACAGTTTCCCTCCTGTTTCCAGTCTTAATACTTTGTTAAGATTGCTGGATTTTTTTTTAGTCTTTATGCTAAGCTAAGGTAGTTGTTTCCCCCTTTTTGCAGTCTTTATGCTAAGCTATCCCTGTCTTCCTGTTTCCAATCTTTATGCTAAGCTAAGCTAGCTGTTTTACCAGTTATCTAGTCTTTATTCTAAAATAAGCTCTATCTTTCCCTGTCTTTAGTTTACATGCTAAGCTAAGTTCGCTTTCCCCTTTTTCCAGTCTTTATGCTAATATCAACTTAGCTGTTGCTATATCATTAATACATAAATAACTTGATGATGATGATGATGATGAACAGTTAAGTTTTTGTGTTGATTTTCCTCTCAGTGACTCTGTGGTCGTTGGTGTCTTTGTGTCCTCTCAGAGGGACGTCTGCAGCAGACTGTGTCTTATTGTTGTTTTTGTTTGTCTGTCTGACCTTTGTGTCTGTCTGAGCTCACATCAGCTGATCTGACCTCTGAACGCCAGTCTGAACCTGCTCTGACCGTCTCTCTGTGGACAACAACAACATCTGGAGGAGGATGAGGAGGACATATTAGAAAAAAATGTCACAGGACGACACGTCTTCTAAATATCACAAAGAAAAAAGAAAACTGAATTGCAGTGTTTGTTTCATGACCTTCTGTTCCTTCACACTGACTCCTCGTCCTCCGTCTACGACACAGACAGACAGAGAGACAGAGACACAGACAGACAGAGAGACAGACAGACACATTTCTTCTTCTTCAAACTGTGACTGTCCTCTCCAGACTCTGAAAAACTTTCATCATCAACATTCACAAACAAGGATTCAAGGGACTTTTTGGAGAGAAAGTTGAAAAGTCTTTTCAGATAGTAAGTGAACACATCACCATTTGATGCTAAGTAAGCTCACCCTGTAGCTTAGCCTAGCTTAGCATAGCGTAAAGACTGGAGCTTGTCCATCCCAGTGTCATCCACACTGTCGTCTTCAGATGTCCCATTTTGTCTGACCTACAGTCCAAACCTCAGAGACATCCAGAGAGAGACGTGGGAGAAGCTGCAGTCAGAGACCTGGTGGAGAAGAAGAAGCAGTGAGCATCATAAAGACAGTAAACACAACACTTGAGATGCTAATTCGTGTCATCAGTCAGCTGCAGCTCCTGCAGCTCTGACAGACTCACTGTTATTCCCTCCATCAGTTATCTGTCTGAAATCACACCATCATCATCTCTGTCAGACAGACTGTGTGCAGAAATATGGTCTAATTATGACCACAGAGGACGGAGGAGGAGGTGAAGTCCAACACACTGAGACGAGCTGAGCTCCTATTGGCTCATGGATCAACCATGTCCTGCCTGCATCAGTCTGTAAGAGAGAGACCAACCTGCAGAGACAGGAACCAGCCTGAAGGAGTGACGGTGTTAACATGGATCAGACCTCAGGTGTTAATAAATCAGTTCAGGTGTGTGAGTTTGTTCTCTGTTCTCTGTGAACACTTTCAAACCTCAGACCTAAAGAAGATGGAGGGTTTTAAAATATAAAGAGGGTCCTCGACTTTGTTTACTGCATTCTGGTGATTTTAAAAAATATAAATAACAACAGATGCCTGCAGACGACCTAAAACAGAACAAATCATGTAGCCTCACCTGCTCCCATTTCAAATAAATTTGATTACAGCTCAAATGATTATTTTTCTTCTTTTTCTTTTTCTCCATCTTCACACTCATTTTGAGGGTTTAAACATGTTTGATGGCATGATGAAAAGAGAAAAACGCTGTGAAGATCTGTCATACATCTGGAGAAACACAGGAGAAGTGTGACCCCCAGAGTGTTGCAGGTATGGTCACCTGATCAGCAGCTGTCAAAGACATGTTTGAGTTCATTTAGAGACAAAGACTCCATTCATCTGAGAATGTTTGTCAGGTTTCCATCAAAATGTGAAAAACCATCAAAATAAAATGAACCTAAAGAATAAAACGTTTCCATCCACTCCTGTTGAGTGAATAAGTTTCATTAAAGACTCTGCAACAAAAGACTGAGACACTGAACAAACTGTCTCCTCGTGTTCTTCATCGAGGTTCTGTGTCTCCATGAGACAGACCTGTGTGTGTCTGTGTGTAAACATGGACTGATGAGACAAACACAGCAGAACAACAACAACATGAACATGAGGAGTGTTTGCTGGACGCCTGATTACACACACACACACACACACACACACACACACACACACACACACACACGATGTGTTTACATCACACACACTCATCCAACACAAACAAATACAAACAAACACAAACAAACATATTATAGGAGGTTTTTTTATTTATCAACTGAAGTAAAAAGAGAAACAAAATGAAATGTTTAATGTTTCTATATATTTTTTCAGTGTGTTTTTTTTTTTTTTACAATAATCAAAATCTTAATTTACTGATCAACTAACTATCAGTTGCAGATCTAGTCTGGATCTCTATTCTGTGTCTGTTTTTCTTACATAGAGGACTTTTTTTTCTAAATAAAAGTGTGACATTGTTTCCTCTGTGCTGCTTCATCAGAGGTCAGGCAGATAAAATATAGATTTAGATCATATTTATCTCAGTTAGTGTGTTTATAGAGGAGCTGAGCAGACAGCAGGAATCATCTGTCAGCGTCTGTGACCTCTAACGTCACACCGAGATTCATTCTGTCTGCACTTAAACTTCAGCTGAGAGCAGTGAAAGGTCAGCGCTTTCCTCTCCATCATCCACCACAACACCATCCGTCAGGGAGGAGGAGGAGGAGGAGGAGGAGGAGGGGATAAAGAGGAGAAGAGGAGGGAGGGAAACAGAAATCAATACTGTGGCTGCAGGTTTCAAATTCATTCCAAAACAACACGCATGAATTCTTCCCCATTTCCAGCTCGTACTGCTTCTCTGCTCCTGCAAATCCCTCGACAGCTCCAGCAGTGAGGGAGGAGGACTGATGTCACTCACAGCCTCCACTCCAGCACCACAAAAGACATTATTACACACTCACATAAAATTATTTACTGTTTTTCATCTTTTTATAAGACAAACACTTCAAACTGTTATCAAAATATTTGCCAATTAACTTCCTGTCAGTCGACCAATTGATTAATCAACTAATTGTGGTTGTTAGTAAAGTAACTAGTAAGGCTTTTTTCCAGACTGCACGTTGCAGTAAACTGTTGTCAAAATGAAGATAAATAACGTACAGTTCTTCCTAATTCCAGTGAAACACTCAAGTTTCTGAGATCCCCTGAAGTGTTCTGGATTCTCTGCTTGATAAAAAGATGTCGAGTCATTCCTGCCTCTTCTTTCACGCCCTCATTTCACTTTTTAAACATAAAATATGTTAGATTTTGTTTGGTTTCCAGGTTAAAACAAAACTTTTGTTGCTTTTGTTGTCAAAGTCTGAGTAACAAGAGACAAGAAAAGACAAATTTGAGGAACTTATATTTTAGTTAACTCCATGTAGACTGAGGAAGAGACTGTGTGATCCATGAATCAGCAGCAGTGAAGCTGCAGGATGATTTTGGTTTGTCGGCAGTAAAACCAAACGATGTGTGACTCAGTGACCAGCTGCTCCGACTGAAAACCGCCATCAGCTGATTGTTTCTCAGGGACGATTTTCACCGTCACATTTGTCCATATTTCATCGGCAGGGAGACGATGACCTCAAACTTTTCAGTCTCTCTGCGCCTCTTTACAATCTGCTCAGCGTGGTTCAATCAGCAAACTGGAAACCAGTCAAGAGTCACTGGGTCCAGTGACCTCCTCACTGACTCTTCACAGGCTTTTATTTTGAAAGATTTGCACATTTTTAAACTATTATAAAGTTCCAGAACGGCCACTAAATTCACCTTTTTTCTCAACTGAACTACCTGCTCTCCTGTGAAATTTGTGGGTAATTTTGACGTAATGTCGAAGACATTTCAAATATTCTACTTGGTAATTCCCACCTGTTTACCATGAAATCATCAAACTTTCTCAAAATAATAATTTTGTCTCTCAAATTAAAACAGTTGAGAAAACTCATAATTTGACTGTTGTCACTAAATTTTTGATCTTTAAGTCAAACTTAAGTCAAGTTGGTCCCAGCTGCTGTATATCTGTGCTTGTTGTCATTTTTTGAACAGAGGACTTTTACTCGTAGCCTGACTGAGTATTTCTCCACTTTTCTTCAGTTTGTCTGACTGATTTCCTCCTGATCAGTTAAACTCCTCTCTGCTCCTCTCCATCAGAGAAGAAACACGATAAAAGAGGATTTATGTTGAATCACAGTCGTCTGAACACACTGAGGCCAAGGAGGAGAATAAAGATCTCATGAATGTGTGTGTTCACGCTTCACAGAGCAGCGTTGTTAACATCACAGAGTAAAGACGCACAGTTTGTGTCCTGCAGGCTGAACAACAGAGCATGTTTCTATACATAGATACATCTCGTATGAAGAGCCTGCAGCCTCTCATTCAGCCTCAGTAACACACTAACACACACACAGATGAACACACACTGCTGCTGCAGCTGCTGCAGGCCAAACCGAAGCTGAAAACACACAACAGAAAAGATTCAAGCCTCCTGAATGAACGTCCGCTCCATCTGTCTGTGTCACAACACTGATGATGTTCAATGAAGCTCGAAAAGATCAACACATACGAGTGAATCTGCAGCACTGCACACACACACACACACACACACACACACACACACACACGTTCATGGTCGTGTCTTTTATCACAGCGCAGCACGACTGAGATTCATATAACGAGACTTCAGTTATAATATTCTGAGGAAAAAGTTTCAATATTATCAGAATATTTTACAGAGAAAAAAGTCATTTCAATAAAAGTCAATGTCAAACTTAAAAAGTTATGAGAAATAATTCTTACAAGAAAAAGAATGTTCAAGAATAAAGATGTAATTTCAAGGAAATGTCTGAGAATATTCTGAGATAGATGTTTTTGATAGAGTCATATGTAAGTCAGATTTTAAGAATAAGAGTGAAATATTTCAACAGTAAAGTCTTAAGAGTTACAACAGTTATAAAATTGTAAGCATGAAGTAATAAATTTACAAGAAAAAAGATTTAATAATGTTGTAATCAGAAGTTGTAAATTTAGAAGATAAAGTGTTGAAAATAAAGACTGATAAAAGTTTGATATTAGACCAACAAATCAGATAGAAACTGATTAATAATACAACATGATCAATAAATAAATTAAGTTATTAAACCAATACCACTTTATTGATACAATGAATAAAATATCTTTAAAAAAAAGTTATATAACATATATGTATAAAGTCACTGAAAAGAGCTCCGCCTTTCTACAAAAATTCAAACATTCCACATAATTCAGATATTAATATCATTCAGCAGCAGTTCAGTTCAGTTCAGCCTCAGGCTTTCAACAAATATTTCCCATCATTCAAACTTTATTCTGTTCCAGGCAGCTCTGCAGAAATGACCTCCTCTAGTATCATATACATGTTTCTGTAACAGTCCCTTCTGTTCTTTACATTTTACAAATATTTTTTAAAGCTTTTATATCTTGAGTGAATAGCAACAGAGTATTTCTACACTGTGATATTAGTACTTTTACTGCAGTAAAAGATGTGAGGATTGTTTCAGCTGTGATGTTTGTCTCAGGTTCAGTTCAGACTGAAGAGACTCACAGATCAAACATGTCAGACTGAAAGATCTGTGAGACAAATCATCAGGTTGTTGTCAGGTTTCTGCAGAGACTTGATGACGAGCTGATCATGTGAATCAGGTGTGTTGGATCAGAAACATCTCAAACATGCAGGACAGTGAAGCTCTGAGGACCAGGACTGGAGAACACTGCACTATCATACTGACAACGGACGAGTTAAAGGTTCAAGTCGGACCTGAAACATGTTATTAAATTTAAAAGATGAAAGTTTAAAGATGCAAGAGACGAGAAAATCAGTTAAAGGTCAGGTCCAAAGTTAGGTCCAAAGACAAGACCATCAGGTTCCAAGTCAAGTTCCAAGTCCCAAGTCACTAGTAAGCCCTACAAGTGCAACATCTTCCAAGTCAAGACCAACAAGTCTTAGGTTAAGTTCCAGAGTTAACTCCCAAGTCGGATCCAACAAGTCCTGAGTAAAGACCAACAAGTCCCAAGTCAAGCTTATGTAGTCCTGAGTTAAAACCCCAAGTGAAGACCCAGAAGTCCCAAGTCAAATCCCATGTCTAGGCCTATAGAGTCCCAAATCAGTCCCTAGAAAAGACCAAGTTCAAAGTCAAGTCCAACATCATCCAAGTTCAGACCAACAAGTCCCAGTCAATACCAACAAGTCTTAAGTTCCAGCGTAGAAATCCCAATTAAAAACTAAAAGCCCATGGGACCAAAATCCAAGTCAAATCCTGAGACTGGATAGATCCCAAGTCAAGTCCCAGATCAAGTCCAAGTCCTAGACTTTGGGTTTTTATTCTCCACATTCACTTAATTCAATATGAAATTTTCAAAGAAAATATCAGCACATCGATCTTCACTCCTGTTTTCTTCAATGTGTTTTTCAAACATTTCAGGGTCAATAAATGTTTGACTCATTTAAACCAGAGAAAAGACAAAGTGATGATTGAAGACAAGAAGCAGACAGAGGGACATGAAGCAGAGAAAGAGACTGAATTATCTTCATATTTTCAGGTTGTTGAGTTCCTTCAGACTCAGTGTGAGTCCAGCTCTGGGTTAGTGTCCTTCAGAGTTCCAACAGAGAACTCAGGTCACCTACAAACCTGCACACCTGACTGCTGATCACACCCACAACACAGATCTTCAAAACTGTCTGACTTTTACTGCAAATAAATCACATGGAGCTGAATCCATCAGTCTGAATCCATCAGTCTGAATCCAGGCGGTCCGCTCTTTAATCATCCGGTCTGGTCAGATAGAAAACGTCCAAACAGGTTCAGGTTTTATTGGTTTTATGTTCAATAAGGACTCTTAATCCTGATACATGATGAACCGCCTCTTTATTTCTCTGAGCTTTATTCTTCTTGATGATGTTTTTCTTTCTTTTATCACATTATTCTCTCTTTCATTCTGAATTTTCTGCAGAGTAGCAACACTTTTAATGTCCTCAAGTGTCTCATTGTGTTTTTATTGAGTTTATGTTCCATGTGTTTATTTTGGGACAATAAAGATCTGAACTGAACTGCTGGCTGTGAGATTTAAAGTCAGTGAAGCAAACAGCTAAATGTCAGAAAACACAAAACTCAAAGTCAGAGTGTTGAGTGTTCAGACGGCGGGGTGAGGAATGAGAGAGTTTGACCTTTGACTCTTGTGATTGAGACTGATGGCTGCTCTGAAACCTGCAGGGACTCAGTGGGTTCTCACGTTCTCTCATTGATTTGGATTGATTCACATTTGAAACTCTTGGCTGCTTGAATAAAATAAAACAAGTCATTAGGTGTTTCTCAGTGTGTTTCAAAGATGAATGACAGAGGTAAACACCATGTTGATTATATTTTCATTATCTGATCATTCTGCCAGTTCTGTCTTCGGTCTAAAGAAACGTCTGAGTCAGCTTTATAAAACCTGAGACCATGTCTCTCAGGAGGTTTAACTTCAGTCAAGTCTGAACTGAAGGACGTCAGATTAACGTGACACGCTGGTAAACAAGAAAACACGTCAGAATTTATCACGTCACTGTGATAAATGAACAACTTTATTATGCAAAAACAAGTGACAGATTTGTTGGTCCTGACTTGGCACTTGTTTGTCTCGACTCAAGACTTGATTTAAGATATACCTGTCTTGATTTGGGACTTGACTCAGGGCTTCAATCTAGACTTGGACTGGAACTGGTGCTTGTTGGTCTTGAATTGGGACTTCTTAGTGTTAACTTGGGACATAATGGCTTTGACCTGGAACTCGTCTTTAGACTTACTAACAGTAGCTTTGGCTTTATTAGTCTTGACTTGGAGCTGGACTCAAGACTTGTTTGCTTTGACTTGATGTTTCACTTGGGACTTATTAGCCTTGACTTGAGACCTGAACTAGGACTTATTACACTGAACTTGGGACTTGTTGGCTTTGAGTTTTAATTGTGACTTGTGTAATTAAATAAACGAGTCCAAACCTTTCATATGGATCAATGTAAACATTACTGAATACACTGATCAGTTCCGGACTAGTCCTGATTGATCCGGATTGGTCCTGATTGGTCCAGGTTCAGTTGTCTCCAGTCTGTCCAGTGTCTCAGCAGTATTATGGGATGTCAGGCTGCAGAAGTTGTAATAAAGGTGAAATGAGCTCCGGGTGCAGCCTGCTGTATATCTGAACCACAGTGACTTTACTTCTCCTCTGTGGATTCAGGCGCTATCCCACAATCCCCTGCTCTGTGTGTCTGTCTGACAGACAGGAGGGTCTCAGTGAACTCCGGTCGTTTGCTGAAGCAGCCAGAGGGATGAACTGAGGGCAGAGAAGAAAAACAAACAGGTGAGGGAATAAAAGAAAAGAATCTTTGGTCACAAAGAAAACAAGAAAATCAAAAGTTTCACAGCAGAAAGTGTTTGTTTGTTCTCTGTGGTCAGACTTTAAATCCATCCTCCACTGAAAACAGTTTTTATAACTCATCCTTCATTCATTTAAGATTATTTAATATGTTAAATCCCCTGTACTGCTTAATTTTACATCAATATGCAACAAATAGAATGATTTGTCCTTCATTAACACTAATACTTTTGTGCTTTGGTTTTATGTATTCTTTTCCATTTTGTTTAAGTCATTGGCTGTATGACTGTGACTTCACTCAAAAAACACCTAAATCTCAGGCAGATATAAAGATGAACTTGTATAAATCTGTGGTTTGGTGACATTTGAAATGTGTTTCAAACAGAAAAATGTTTATTAGTTTTATATTTGAGGTCCAAACAACAGACAAAAAGTACAATGACATACTGCAGTGTCCACATACTTTTGGCCGGTCTACCAAATCTGTCAGACTGAAATTTGGGAAACTGATGCAACAGAAATTTAGAATATTTCCACTTAATTGAAGTTGTCTTGTATTAGAAAATGTCAGACTCTGGATTTTCTCTTAAAGTTTCTTTAAATGTGTCGTAACAGGAGGCGTTTACATTCATTTATCCTCCGTCAGAAACAGAAATGCTTTTAATGAATAAAGATCTTCACTCCGGCCGTGCAGCAAGTCATGTTTCACTTCTGCTTCATGCATTTCATTTTTACACATCAAGTCTGTTTTCTTGTGTTTTATGAACTTAATTCCAGATTCTGTGTTGGCTTTATACCAAACACTAACCTGCTGCTGCAGGATACGGATCAGGATCAGGATCAGGATCAGGATCAGGATCAGGATCAGGCTACAGACTAGCAGACTGTAGTCTGCTGAACGGCCCACTGGCCCTGATTGGCTGCACTGTCCAGGTTTTTAAGCACCAGGTCCTGATTGCAGAGCAGCTGCACCTGATGCCGATCACTGCAACCTGCAAGGGGGGAGGGGCAGAACCTGGGCAGAACCTGGACAGAACCTGGACACAGGAGAACACAGCATCACACAGACACTGTGGCACGTGACACTTCACATGTTGGAAGTTGTTGTGTCTGTCTGTAATTTTTCCTCCTGCAGTTCAGTTTTTGTCGACCATCTCATAGTTTTTGTAGGTGAACTGAAGGATCTTCAGTTCATTTTTTCCAGCAGGAACTCAGTAACCTCATGTTGGTTCTTTATGGTTCTCTGTTGTCTTGATTCAAACAAAGCAGATCTTCTGAATTAAATGATTTCTGAGTTATTTAGAAACTGAGATGTAAATGTAAATACTATATAATCTATTAATAATAGCAATCATGTTAGTTTAATGCTAACTGCAATTTTTTTACTGTGGTTTTTGTTCTTTTTTATCATTTTTATGAACAAATTAAAAAAATTAGAACCAATATTAGACTCCATGTGTAGTGATAATGCTCAGATTATTATGGGATGTGGCTGCTTTGTGACATCATACTGGTGTGAATAAACAAGGTGATGACGGGTGCATCAGATGAAGGTTATATTCACTCCTCGGTCAGTGTGGATCTGCTCACAGGTGAGTTCACACCTGGAGGTCTGACAGGTCACATGACCACCCACTGCTGTCTGTGGTGTCTGAGCAGCAGGACGGAGAGTCGACCTGCAGACTGAAAACACGCCGCTGTTTTTCGTCTGGTTTTATATCCCAGAGTTCCCCTGCGGCCCGGGCGGGGACAGAAACTGCTGACTGAGGAGGAAGGAGCGCTTGATGTGGAGTGTGTGAGTTCAGCAGAAACGTGGATGAAGCAGAGATTTACTGTTTTATTGTAACTGATGAAGAATTTAAGTGTCTTATTGAAGATGTAGCTCATATTTTAGATCGACATGAAATAATCATTTATTAAACTTGGTGACTGAAATCGTTCTGTGGCTGCTGGAGCTGGTTGGCCGTTCGGTCGTCCACCACAGAGAAAAGTAACTGAGTACAAATACTGTACTTAAGATTTTTACAGGTGCTTTACCTGAATATTTATTTTTCTGACATTTGAACACAAACATCTGAACTTTCTCCTGCTCACATTTTCTAAACAGACTCATTTTTAAAAATCAAACTTTTTAATCTTTGGACTCATTTTGTTAAGTTGAGTCTAAAGTCATTAAATTTGCGCCTTGAGTCCGAGTCATGTGACCAACATCCCAGATAATAATCGACATTAACACCGATGTGTGTATGTGCTCTGTGATTGGCTGCTGCTCTGCAGGTGTTGGCCTGATGTTTGTTTGATTCGGCGTGAAGCTCTAACAGTCATTTCACGCATCGACCCCCCTGCAGCCTCCACCTCTTCCTCCTCCTCCTCCTCGTCTTCCTCGTCTTCCTCTGCATGGAGCCTGGAGCAGGACCAGAGTCATTTATTACTGCAGGGCTGGCGGGGCAGCGACACCCGGAGAGAAATGGTGATTTTGTGAGTCTGTGGTGAGAAAAATGAATAAATCCTGAGAGCTGAGGAGCTTCCAGCCGAGCTGACAGAAACAGGAAACTCAAACTCAGCAGCAGATTCATGGCTGCACTGAAAGAACACAGAGGTGCTGCTGTTCCTTTTATAATCAGAGAGAAACTGAGAGGAGACGGTCAGCTGACATCTTTAATCGTCTCTGATGGAACCTCACAGTCCTGAGGAGACGTCAGCTCAAAGTTCACAGGAACAGCTGCAGAACTCAATACTAATATTTACAAGTTCTATTTCATTTAAATCATCCAGAACTAAAACAACTTCATCTACATCTGAAACATTACACAGCATTAATAACACAACGCTTAAAGAATAACAACATTACATTTATAACATGATGTGATCAATCAATAATCAATAATAACATTACACAGCATTAATAACACAACACTTAAAGAATAACAATATTACATTTATAACATGATGTGATCAATCAATAATCAATAATAACATGACACAGCGTTAATAACAACATCACACCTCAGCAGACAACAGATTTCTGTCAGAAAACCCAAAAAGAATATTCAGACTCCGAACACCAACATTTTGACAAGTAACTGTAATTTAATTATTCATTTTTCTCAGTAACTGTAGTGGATTACAATTTATTTTGTAATTTATTACCTGAGCCTTTCAGCCTCACAGCCCCCAGAGGCTCGTTAAGGTCATCAGACATGTTTGAAATGTGCAGCTGCTCCAGATGTAGACACACTGAACGCACACACACACACACACACACACACACACACACACACACACACACACACACACTCTGACATCAATCGTGCAGTGAATGAGTGTTTACACCAGCTCCTGCAGCCGTCGGCCATGATGGATTTACTGCTGATGGGAGAGGAAAGCCTCCAGAATTCATCAGTCAGACACACACACACACACACACACACACACACACTCACGCACACACAGTGACCCAGTTAACCTGATCCAAACTGTAAACTGTAGAAATTCATCATTTCTTCTTTGTAGTTTGTCCTCTGGTTTTCTGCTCCAGACACTCAAGACAGAAGAAGAAACAAACAGGAACAGAACTAAACTATATATAAAACCATAGAAGAAGAAAAAGAACATTTAATGACTAGAATCTGAATAAATTCAGCAGGTTTGAACGGGTCAAACCTCTGCAGTGAGTCTGTGTTTGTATCAGCCGAGTGTTCAAACTGCTGACGGCAGTGATCTGCAGCCGACCTGTGATTTATGTGAGGATGATGATGATGATGATTTATGTGAGGATGATGATGATGCGACGGTTGCTGCTCGTACTCAGAGTCTTTGGTCAACAAGCTGCCGTCAGTGCTGAATATTAAACAACCTGTGAGTCACAGACCGATGCTCCTTACGTCCACACGCACCGTCTGAACGGAAATATGAGCTGATTTATTTCAGCTAAACAGAAAAATGCATCAGAATAAAATCCACTCCGGTTGGACGCGTGTGAAGTTTAAACCGGTGTCTGCTGGAGCTAAATATGCAGTTACATCATTTCTGTTTGCAAAGATCAAATGTTTTGTTGTTTTTCACCTGAATTTGATGAGTTTAAAGTTTATGACTGTTTTTTGACTGGGGTGGCCCAGGTGGGGAACAGACGTATGCAGGGGTCGTATGACGTACGTCACAGCTTATTACTGTGTTTAAAAGTTTTCTTTAAATGATAAATATTCCAACCAATCACAAGATAACGGAGTGATGCCATAGAAATATCACATAAAGCTTCAAACTTTATTCTTTAGGTGCTGAGTGGAAATTTTATCTCAGTTGTTTGTCCTCTCAGGCTGTGAGAGGACAAATTCATCCTCAACACTCAAATAATGAAAAATACTTTTATTTTTATGATTTTAGTCAAATAGCCTTGTAACAATGTGTTGCTATAAACATAAAAGAAAACTATGCACATAAAATATAAACCACTCATCAAACAGTTGGTTCAAACTGAGATTCTGCCTCTCAATGGAGAGATAACCAATCATAGAATAGAATAATGAGCTGGCCAATCAGATTTAGACATAGATAAATCATTGTTAGCATTGATAAAGTCTGTCCTGTTTATCTCTGATAGAGCTGCTGACCAAACTTGATGTTTTAAATGTTTAATTTAATAAAAGTTTCCTCTGATTATGCGTTGGATCAGTTGGGGGTTCTGTTGGTGCTCGAGGGGACAGCAGTTGTTGACGGAGGAGACTCATTTACCGTCTCTGTGTCTCCACAGGTCTCCTGTTTAAATTAAAGGAAGATTCCCTCCTGTTTTGTCCTGCTGTGCTGCTGTTTCCTGCTGCAGGGAAGAAGAAGAAGAAAGTCTCACCTGAACTCCGTCAGTCATCTGAACGTCACCTGAGGCTGAAAAAACACCTGAGAGACAGATGGTCCACTCAGTCTGAGGACAAACACAGAGACACCGTCCTCCTCTCTCCTCAAAGAATTGACTTTACTTTCATCCTAAAGAAAGTTTGTCCAGTGATTATTAGAAGGGAGAACCTTCATGTTATCAGGTCAGTGTGAAGGTTTTCTTATTTTCTTGAAAAGCTCTTTAATAATTCAGACAAACCATCAGACAGTTCAGTTTAGTTTGCAGACACATGCAGACGTTTTTGTGTTTTTATCAGCAGCTGTTTAAAACATTTTACTGCTCAAAGGAAACTTTTTAAACTGGACTTCTGTACAGCTTCATATGACAAGAGATTAGAATAGAAACAGGAGCAAAATAAACAAGAGGAATTAAACAACAACAAAATATAAAAAATAAAAGAAAGATTTATCAGTGATACCATGAGTCACTTTACATTACTAAACATTTATAATATGAACTTTTTTCTAATGCAGAATCTCTGCTTCATTAAAAACATCAGAACATTTTCATTCATCCAGAAATATATTATTAAGACATGATAAATAAAACTGCAAACTGTGTGTTTTATGACAAACACAGACAGAGAGCAGGACAGACGAGTTAAACAGACAGACATCACGTCTGTGAGTCTTAAACCTTCATCAGTCAGGATTCATTTAGTTGTTGTGTAACCAAAATCTTTAAACTGACTAACAGGATAAAAAAGGGCAGTTTGAGACAAACAGCTGGAACAAAACAGATGTGACTGTTTGTACTGACACCACAGAAGAAGAAATACTTCCAACAATGACAGCAGCTTCTATGTGTTTATATATCTGAGATAAAACTGAAACCAAAGATCTTTAATCCATAAACAACATGAAGTTTGTTTCACTGTGAGCTCATCTGAACAACATGTTGTTCTTTAATAAATCTGGTTTATCAGACTTAAATATAAATAGATGTGTAAATGTATATACAGATACAGTTTGTTCTGGTAAAGAACCTGTGACCGTGAGACGTTCACTGACCTGTTTAAAGTCTTTATGAGACACGTGTAAACCCTTGGAAATAAAGACCTGTGTGTGTGTGTGTGTGTGTGTGTGTGTGTGTGTGTGTGTGTGTGTGTGTGTGTGTCCTCTGACTCTGCACATTAACCTGCTCTGTTGGGATTTTTCAAATGTTTGACCTGAACAGCTCATTAATATTCATCCATCAGCACGCCGCCGCCACTCACACTGGATAATGAACGACAGGAGGAGGAGGAGGAGGAGGAGGTGGTACAGGAACGTCCATCCTTCCGTCCATCGGGGGATTTCTGCTGCAGCTGTTTGTGATTATTCTCTGACTGGCTGACTGACAGCTGATTGGTTGTCACGGTTACATAAAGCTGCTGCTCCTTCTCCAGATGTGTCTCTGTTTCTGTTCAGTCTCTGTCCAGATGTGGAGACGGGCTGACAGCTGAGTTTCACCGTTTATCTCTGATCACCTTGTTTACCTCGGGGAGTCCTCGCCGCTCGATGCTCGCCGCTCCGCTCGATCTGTGACAGACCGTTAGCCCGATGACATCACAAACAAATTAAAAACAAAACAAAACATGAATGAATATTAGTTTCTATCCGCTGCTGTTGTGTGAACATGAGAAGTTTAGGCCGCATTCCAACAAGGATTATTTCTTCAACCTGATTAAATCACAGTTTAAAACTTGTACAACATCATTTAAAGTTTTAAACTTAAGAAAGATTCAATTTAAAGCTCTCTTTAAACCTCAGCTTAGTTTTTACTCTAAACCTACATTCAATTTAATTCTGTTGCACCAAAACTTTAAGCTAAAGTTTAAACTGTGATCCAGTTTTAACCTTAAACCGCAGTTCAGTCTAAGTGTATAAACAGCAGCTCGGTGCAGCTGGTGACATTAAACTGAACAAGGAGATGATGACATCATTCAGAGGTTGAAGGTTTCAGCCTCCTCATCATCAGCTGATGTTCTCAGCTCTGCACCTTTAAATCACATGATTCAAGGACGCCATCGTTTATTCAAGTCTGGCTCCATTTGTACTTTGTCACATTTTGCTTTGCTTGTTCATCATTTCCATCCTGTCTGTGTGCCACACATGAACACACACATACAGGTGCTGTGTGTTCTGGAGGTTCCTTATTATTCTTCACACGTGTTTCCTTCAAAGCCTTTAAACATTTCATGCCGTCGCCTCAGCAGGTTGACTCCCAGCATGCTCCTGAGTGATTCAAACACTGGATTCATATTTCAGCTCTGCAACAAAAGAAAACAAAGTGAAAGGAAAGTCAACATGCAGCAGAAAAAGAACCAGAGAGCTGCTTCAAACACCACAGGAAGAAAAGAAAGAGATCAAACAAACCTGCAGCTCCGACACGTTCTCATCTCAAGAACAACACAGAACATGAAGACATATCCATCTTAAACACGTCTGTCTGTCTCTGCAGCACTGACAGGACAAACATGTCCGTCCCGTCTCTGCAACACAAACAGGACAAACATGTCCGTCCCCTGTCTCTGCAGCACAGTTGCAGTTTTGTTGAGGGACTGTAATGGACGTCACACATGTTAAGACTGCAGGCATCAAAAGAATGTGGTCAGTTTTAAGGAAAATGTTCAGTATTGGTTAAAATAAGTAATGATGCAAAGTTAAATATGTTAAAATATACAGTGTTTCCTCTCATAATAACTGAGCTGTTGTCCACTCTGTGCAGAATAATAAAGACGTCCTCCTCTGTCTTTACTGACGCTGCAGCAGATTAAAACTCTCCGCCCGTCTCTCCTCTATGTGAAGGAGCCTTTGAGCGGCGTCACTGAACTCTCGACCTGAGCCGCTGGGCTTCAGGCAGCAGCTCCCAGGTGACACTGAGACAGGAAGTCAGCTGTACCTGGAAAAATAAAAGCCTAAAGTGAAACATAATAGAATTTAATATAATTTAATTCTAGTTAATCTGCTGTCCTGGCAGCTGCTGCCTGCTGGTCCCCACTGATGCAAAGAGGCCACAAAAACATCCTCAAATGAAATAAATTAAATGAACTGAGGTGCATTCAAAGGAAAAGAGAATGTTGTCTTTCACATTATGACTTCTTGTTCTTCAGTCTGTCCTGTAAACCCCTGAAACTCCTGCAGTTTGTCCACATTCATACGTCACATGCTAATAATACGTTTTAGGATAATCATCCTGTTTTCCAGCGCAAACAAAAAGAAGTTCTCTCCGGTTCTCTGCACAGTTCTTGTGCTGATATTTAAAGAAGTCACAGGGGGAAACTAACACCACTGAACCACCACTTTAGGGCCAATTAAGACGAGTGCAGTCAGAGTGTTTTCAGGTCCACGGGGGACTGATAGACGCCTCAGCCTCACTCCCACCAGCTGCTTTATTTAGTGAAGTGAGATGATAAGAGAGAGCAGACTCACTACAACACAGACACACAAACTCTTCTAACTGAGCACGACTCCACACCATCCAGAGGTTTCAAAACTGATGACGAAGAAGCTGAAGTCCTCTGGAGGCTGCAGAATTTAAATGTTGCACAGGACAAACAACATCATCATAATATCACTGTTTTTTATCACCAAACACCAACTGCAACGTGAGCGATTCTCCGTCAGTGATGGAGGACGAAATCTGACCCAAACCAAAAACTGACAAGGAAAAGTTTGTTTTTTGATTTGGTGATGTGCTGTGTTACAACTTGTGGCATGAATTTTTGTAAGAACTTTTCTTTTTGGTAACATTTTCTTAAATCCAATGTCTTTTACTCTTACATGTCATTTATACTCGTGATGTGATGTCGTCTTTTGCACCCTCTGGACACCGTCATGGCAAAAATGTACACGCACAAAAAAACTGCTATTAAATCATCACATCAATATTTGTTTCTGCTTTTTTTCAGAAATCCTTTAAACAACTTCAGACTTGTTCCAAACTCCCAAACATTTGATCATTTTCAAGATTTTAACCCTTTAAATGCCAGTTTAATTATTTGAATTACTACTTATTTATTACAAAATATTAATTAATTTATCTGTTTCTGTCAAACACACACACACACATACATCATATGTTCAATGTCTGGATATTTCTGTTTCAAATTTGTTCATATTTCATGTGTTCTGTTGTCTTCTCTTTTGTTGTTGAAGTTTACAAAGTTGTTGCAATTTGCAGACTCCAATCACCACCAAAGCTCCACCTCCTACTATTTATTATATGGAAAATAATTCATTCATTAATTTTGTTTTGGTTTTCATCCTCATCTTCATCTTAATCCTTCATCCTTCATCTTCATCACCTCTCTGTTTCTTGTTTTCACTGTACTGTGACAAAGTTCATGTTTTCCTGAGAAAAAATCATCTTTTCTTTAATTATGAAAGGAAAATATTCAGGTTTTGTTTTGTTTTCCTGTACAGAACAATGTTTACAGTACAGAGCAACTTTTCAGTGTTTGTGGAAAACTGTCTTAAAAAGAGAAAAGTCTATTTTTTGTAAAAGTGACTGAAGTCTGAACTCAGTGGTCTGATTTTTGTCTCTGATGTTCAACAGAAACCTGAACCGTCGTGCAGACGGAGGATTTTCGCTCTGATAAAGACAGAATGATGAAGAGCCATGCAGATGGAGGACTGTATCAGTGTGACATCAGATTTATTTCCCATCATGCCTCTCAGTGCCCCTTCGGCCTCTGCGGGTCTCTGAGTCTGTGGAAACAGCTGAACGAACCTCACAGGTCGAACTCGTCAGAACACGGCGAGCTGATGTCCTCGTTACGATGGACGCTCCTCATTATGACTCTGACCCCCCCTCCGCTGGTGGAGGTTATCGGACAGCGACGGCCGAGCAGAGCGTGTCTGGCTGCAGGGAATTGAGGGCACGCCCCCTCCTGCTTGGCCTGATGGGAAGGAAGGGACGGCGCGGTCTAATGGAAACCAATTACCCGCCCATCAGAGTGGTCGGAGCTAAAGCTGGAGTCCTGAGGTGACGCCAAGGTGAGTGTGAGTGTGTATGAGAGTGTGTGTGTGTGTGTGTGTGTGTGTGTGTGTGTGTGTGTGTGTGTGTGTGTGTGTGGTCAGTCATGTACCTGCAGTCAGGATGTTTTAAAGTCCCAGAGCAAACAGAGGAAACAGACTGAACACTCTGTACTGATGATTCAAAGCTTTTCTGCATCTCTCATACTTAAAAATAAACTCTTATTGAGTCCTTCAGGTCTCATTCTGCTGAAATTCATCCAGAAACAGATCAGTCAACAACAACATGAAGAAATCTGATACTGAAAGTTGATTCTTGACGTTTCCTTCATGCACCAATCAGAACTTCTTTCATTCAGATGTTGTTGCCGTCAGAGAGTTTATGAACCGTGACGACAAACTGCAGCAGGTGTGTTTGTGTCCAACAGTCCGTCTCAAAAGAGTCGGGACAAACCAGACTGATCAATAACTGGTCGGAGCAGAGGATTGTGGGAGCTGAGGTGCTGACAGGAAGCAGGCGGAGAAACAACAATTACAAATGAGTAACAGCAAAGCGAAGACGGTGGCGTGGACACCTCATTACTGCAGCCAATGAGACGGAGCTAAAATATGCGTCTGCTGTCCACAGACGGCTGCTAAATACAGAGCGAGAGAGAGAGAGACCGCCGCCCACTGACCGCCGCCCGCCACGGGACGTTATCTGAGCGAGAAACTGTGTCACAGTTTCAAGGATTTTATAAAGAGTTTTACTTTTAAAGCATGAATTCACTGTTTACTTCTCTGTACGGCGGCCATGTTACTGTCTCAAACAAGTCCAAGTCTCATCACAAGTCTGTCAAAGAAAACTCCGTCTGACTCACAGCATCAGTGATTTTATATGGACTTTTAAATACAGCTGAAATACTCATTTAAAATGTTGTTTAATTCTCTGTACGGTGGACATTTAACAACGTCTCAGACTCGAGTCCTTGGGGACAAGTTCAAGTCAAGTCTTGAGTTATCAAAGAATGTCAAAGTAATGTCACAAATTTGTCAAAGGGCCTAATCATGAGTCTCAAGTCCATGGGGGCAAGTCTGAAGAAGACTGAAGTCTGAAGAAGACTCAAGTGTTTGGGTTAAAGTCCAAGTCAAGTCATGTCTATCAAAGCCAGTCTCAAATCAAGTCTTAAGTTTCTAGACACAAGTCATAGTCAGGTACTTGAGAGAAATGTCCACATCTCATGTCTCCTTTTCTTCCTTTCAATAATGACATAAAGTTGTATCATATTAGAGAACAGTTTTGCATATTTGAATGTTCTGCAAATTAAATGTAGTCAAACTTTACAGAGAACAGCGTTTGGACACGTTTTGACTGATTAAAATCCTCAGAACAATAAAAGTACAAGTAAAGAATTGAATTTCTTGTGTTCGACCTTCGGCTCGGAGCTTCTGTCAGCTCTGAAGAATGAACCCTCTGACTTTTTCTCCTTTTGTTTCGGAGCTCTAAAGGCCTTCAGTGTTTCCTGAGTCCCACTGAACAGGATATTGTGATAACGATCGGCGTGCAGTGGAGGAGTTTCCCGGGACAGCGCTCATTTTTCCTCCCTGGCTGTGGCTCGTTGGAGAGCGAATGATGCCTTCATCTCCTCCTCCATCCTTCACCCTGCAGACAGACCGGGCAGACGAGTCGGACTTCTTCTCTCTCCATCATCCTTTACTTCAGTCATTACCTCCACCCCCCTCTTCATCATCCTGCTACAGCTCCCTGCTACTCTTCCTCCCTCCTCTTCCTCTGATGAAAGTCAACTGTGAATGTAGGTCTCCATCAGTCCATCCGTCTTCTTGTCAGAGACTCATGGACAGAAGAACAACCTGCACTTTGTTTATAAAATCTTTAAAAACAGTGCTGTCATGCTAACGCTGAAACGTAGCGTAGCTTTAGTTCGAACCAGGACATCAGCTGATGTTTAAAACATGTAAGAATATGAAACGGTTTATATGTATTCATCTTTCTGTTGTCAGTGTGTGAGCAGCGGTTAATGTTAGCTAATATTAGCTTTGAAATGGAGACAACTAACATTTTGTAAAATATACTGGAATATCATTGTTTCAGTTGGCTAACATGAGCTAACGTTAGCTTAGAAATTGAGTCCAGTCATGTAAATAAATGACTAACCACCACAGTACAGAGTCCAAAGTTAATAACATTTTGTGAAACATATTAAGATATTGTGGTTTTAGCAGGCTAATGTTAGCTAACTTAGCTGTGCCACAGATCTGCTGTTGATTTCTTCACAACGTTACCTGATAAAGTCTTTTTCAAACAGAAAGCTAGTTAGCATTACAGCGCTAATGGTCCAGATAAACTAAAGGAACATTGCAGATAGTTATGTGATTCTAAATATGATTGTAATTTATTTCCCAGCATTCACTGCTCATTTCAGTGTTCAGTCTGTCTCATCACTGTTTTGGATGATGATGCTTGTGAGCGAGCGTTCAATAAACGGCCACCAGGTGTCACTAATAACTAGGATTTTCTGAATGTTTCATGAAGTTAACAATACTGCCGAGTAAATGCACCACAACCAAACACTAAAGTCACTTTAACTTTAACCCTGCATGTACAACAATAAAGGTGAGTTCTGAAACATTTACAGAGACGTTTTGACCTGATGATCGTCAGTAAAATCAATGAAAACAGAGACGAACTTGTGGGTTTCTTCTGAATGAAAATCTAAAGTTCTCTGAATAAAACCATTTTCACATCCTGTTTGTTAGCAGCTCCAGTCTGAAGCAGACGTACAACTGACAGAGGAGACTACAGACCCTGTAAAACTACATTTTCACCAGGTCCTGCTCTCCTGATGAATTTCATTCTTCCTGTTATCGGCCTTTTAACTGTTCTGTATGTTGGTGTCCAGTTTCACACTGAGCTGATAAAACAAACTGACTGAGGAGGAAGTGACCCATGTGACTGAGTGGAGCTTTAGAAAAATGAATGAAAAAAAAGTATGTATTCAAAGTGCACAGAGGAACTGAACACGTTACCTGTCAGGTGTGACACGAGTTCTGTTGGTCCTTGAAAAGTAAAAAAGACCAGAAACATGAAGTCGAGCAGGAGGATGGAGGGATGAAAAGAAAAGAAAAATGAGAATAAAGACAGAGATGAAGAGGACAGAGATGAAAACAGATCGAAAAAAAAGGTCTGCGCACCTGACCAAGGACACACACACACACACACACACACACACACACAAACACACACACACACACACACATCTAAACAGAGGCTCTTATAGCATCATCCATTACATGCAGTGGACAGGTGGTAATGGCTGTGAGACACAGAGGACAGAGCTGCACCTATAATACACACACACACACACACACACACACACACTGGGCTCATTATTTATAATGTAATGTTTCCCCCAGAGACACGCAGGTGTGTGTGTGGGGGGGGGGGGGGGGGTATAATATTGTTGATGACAAAACTAAACTCTACTTTTAAACTGACCTTCCTGTGTGATGTCATCAGCGTGGTGTCATTTCAGTGAAGGACAGCGTGAGAAACATTTATGTCGACTGTGTGAATGACGAAATGAAACGTCTCTGTCAGTCTCAGCAGGACGAGAGGAGACAGAGAGAAACTGTTAAAGAAAACTCAAGACAGTGAGGTCGAAGTAAGATCATGAACATCACACTGACTGACTGACTGATTGATTAACTAACTGACTGACTGACCAACTAACCAACTAACAAACTCACAACCAACAAACAGACTAACCAAAAAACAAAAACTGATCAAATCATCAAAAAACCTTACTAACTAACAACTAACTAACCAACTAACCAACTAACTAACCAACTAACTAACTAACTAACTAACCAACTAACTAACTAACTAACTAACTAGCTAGCTAGCTAACTGACTGACTGACTGACTGACTAAGTAGGTCACTGGCACATTAATACAGTTGGAGCAGGTTACTGATTCTGGATCAGTGTGTTTGATTGATTCAGCAGCTGTGGATCAACATCTGGCTCCTGACTGCAGCTGTGACGCCTCCTGAATATAATAACATCCAGTCTGGTCCACAGTAACTGCTGCTGAGCCTCATGGGAACTGTAGTATTGATTGTGTTTTTCAGACTTTAATGACCACAAATACAAATATAACCCTGAGAAATGATTGAATTATCTGGAGTTTGTGGAAAAATATTCAATAAAAATCAGGTCACAGTTCAGTTTATACAGTTTAGATCTGATTTATTATGTTAATTTAAATGATTTATGTTCATATGAAGAAACAACGATGATGATGATGATGATGATGATGATGATCTGATTACAGGACTGATGTTTGTTTGTCATCTCCTGAGTCCAAAAAACAGCTGTGACATCACAAACACAACAGCTGCTCTGTGTGACACACACACACACACACACACACACGCACACACACACACACACACACGCACACACACACACACGCACACAGAGTTGCTGTTGTTTCCTTATTTCACCTTTTTGTCTCTTTGTTAAAGTGTTTTCTATGATAATGAGGAGGTTTGTTATGTTTGTTGGTTTGTTAACAAGCTGCTGTCAGCCAATCACATTCAGTCTGACTGATTTCAGCTGGATGGATGACGGGGAGGAAGATGAGGAGGAGGAGGAGGAGGAGGAGGACGGGGGAGGACCAGGGGGACACATAAATAAACCTGAGAGCTAATTGGTGTTAGCAGGAGACTCTGCTAATGAGACTAAACAGAGAAACAGAACCACCAGAAGGACAGTTTGTGTTTCACCGTCAGTCTCTGTCTCTACATCACTAACTAACTCAATAACTAACTCAATGGCTAATTCTCTGGCTAACTAGCTAAGTAACTATGTAGCTAATTAAATGGGCAAATGGCTAAGTAACTAAAAAGCTAACTAAATTGCTAGTAAGCTTGCTAACTAGCTAAGAAACTAAGTATTGTACTAAAGAGGTTTCTAACTTTTCTGTTAAATGTTGTTACTTCTTTTTCGTCCTGTTACGTTGTTTTTGTTCAATGAATCTCCTTTTCCATCCATTTAAATTGAAATCACTCTTGATGTTTGAAGGCGGAGCACAATGATGCAAAATAACAATAATCAATAATTCACGTCAGAGTCATTCAAACTAAAGTAACGAGTCTGTTTAGAAAATGTGAGGAGGAGAAAGTTCAGATATTTGAGTTCAGATGTAGCAAGAAAAAGTTCAAACTTGTCAGAATATATATACTGTATATAGTAACTACACTAACTAACCAGCTAACTCAATGGCTACGTAACAAGAACAGAGAAGCTTTACCACTGCAGCTCCTGGAGGCTGAAACATTTCTGTCTTTCTGTATCAGAGTTAGTTTGAGTTTGTAGACTGAATTAAACTTGGATTAACTCTGAATATCGAGCGTCTCAGTTGATCTGCAGCCTGTTTCTGGACACAGTTTGTGTTATTTGTCTCAAAGCAGAGAAACAAAGTGTTCAAAGGTGAACAGATTGTGTTTTACAGTGAATTTACCGAGCTGCTGCTCCTAAAACCAAACCCATCAGCCTCCAGAGAGCAGAGACTTTCCTCTGAGACACTCTGAGCCAAATGATTCTGTTTGTCTGCTGTGAATCATCAGCTGCAGCTCCGATAAGAAGACGAGAATCCCAGAGAGCCGACGGGAAACAATGCAGAGCAGCCGAGTGGAAATCAGCCAGAACGACACAAAACAACACATTTCAGCTTTTTACTGCTCAAACACACACACACACACACACACACACACATTGTTCTACCTGTCAGGGATTTATACACAGCTGCTACTGCTGAGGACCAGAGGACAGAGACACGCCACACTGAGGACATCATGTCCATCTGAGGACCAGAAGACAGAGACACGCCACACTGAGGACATGGTGTCCACCAGGTTAAACGTTGTCAAAGGTTTCAGTCAGATACGTCAACACGTCTGTTTTAATTCTGTGTTGTTCCGACAGAAACATCTAGCTTTAGCTTTAGCCTCAGTCTGACATCAGTCTATGTTAGCATAATATCATGACTTAATATTTGTAAGTTTTAGTTTGTTAGCATGACAGCAAAATATCATGGCTTGTGACCTGTTATCTATATTTTTTAATGTATTTAGATCCAAATCTAAATAAATTAGCGATTAGCAGTGAAACAGCTTCTGTCCTTGAAGTTCATAGATTAAATTAAAACCACTTCAGGAAGTTTTTGTTCCTGTAATTTCCAAACAACTCATGGCAGCAATGTTAGCTCAGTTAGCTCACTAGCTACAGCTAGAGACAGCTGACATTTTAACAAAAACAAAAACAAGAAACTGTTTTTGTTATCTTTACAAACATAACAAGAACATTTGTTCCGTCTTGTTTCTCTGTTCTGCAGTTCTTTGTTCTGCAGGTGACGACACTTTGTTCTCTTATTTAACTGATGTAAGCTAACGCTATTGTCTCTGTGATCAGATTTTGTTTGACTGTTTCAGCAGCTCTTAGATCAGTTCTGACATCACAGTCAATATCTTTGTGTGATCACAGTGTCCAATCAGAGCTTGACAGGCCGCCTAATTAACAATTACTTCATCCCTGTCTGATTACTGACGCGCTAATTGGGCCGACGTCCTCAGCAAAGATGCTAATTGGAAACAGGCGGCGGTGAGAGGACGTGGAGCGGTTTGAATCACTGTTAGTGTGTGTGTGTGTGTGTGTGTGTGTGTGTGTGTGTGTGTGTTTAAAACAAACACGTTCCTCTCCTCTCAGCAGCCATGAGACTGAAATCAGCCTGTCAGGTGTATAAAGGTCCACACTGAGCGCGTGCAGATGAACAACAGAACGCTGAGGTCACGACCTGCCGCCGGACTCACTGATTGGTTCAGAAACATCCCGCTGGTATCACCACTACAACCACACACACACAGAAAATATTCTGCTCCTTCTTTCACCCCAATTTTTCAGCTCTCAGTCAGGAGCCTTGTGATTGGATGAGTGGGGGCGAGGGGGGAGGGGCCTGGGGGACTCCTGCATCTCATACTGAACATGGCTGGCTGGTTTTGTCCTCGTGTCAACTCCCACAATCCACTGGGAGCAGCGGTAATGGATTATGAAACCACCATTAACTTGTTCCTTTTGTGGAGTCGACAGCAGAATTTAAATGTAAACAAGTACGTTTACAAACACGAAACATTTCCACATTAAAAACAACTATAAACATGTTATTGATGTTGTTGAGTTGTGTCACAAATGTTTACACAACATCTGAACAAGAGAAACTGTCCAGAGTATCAGAACGAGGTAAACTGTCCTCTAAAGTGGTTTTCTAGAACAGTGTTCTCCAGTCCTGGTCCTCAGAGGACACTGTCCTGCATGTTTGAGATGTTTCTGCTCCAACACACCTGATTCAAATCATCAGGTTGTTGTCAGGTTCCTGCAGAGGTTTGATGATGAGCTGATCATTGATGACGAGCTGATCATTGATGACGAGCTGATCATGTGAATCAGGTGTGTTGGAGCAGAAACATCTCAAACATGCAGGACAGTGAGGACCAGGGTTGAGGAACACTGTTCTAGTAGACAAAACGTGGTAAAGTGTCCTTCGAAGTGTTTTTCTACGGGACAAAACATGATACAGTTTGTGGTGAAAAAAACTTGCAGGACCTTTTAAATTTGGCTTCTTGTAATGGAGTATTTGTCAGTGTGGTTTTAGTACTTTTACTGCGGTAAAGTATCCGAGTACTTGAGTAAATGGTGTCACTGCAGAACAAGTTGAAACATGAAGACAGAAAGAATGAAAGAGAAGCAACTCTAAAAGAAGAGGAGGAGGAGGAGGAAGAGGAGGAGGAGTCAGCAGCGTCTCCTGGATTAGAAATCCGGCTGGTTAAATTAGGAGGAGGTATTTTTAGCTTCAGCTGCCCCGACACCCCCCAAACCCCACCCCACCCCCCTCCATAACTGCCCCCCCTCAGAGGCATTAATTACAGCCGTCCGCTCAGACTAATAATACCCTCACTAATGCTGCTGAGGAGGAGGAGGAGGAAGAGGAGGAGGAGGAGGAAGAGGAGGAGGGGGGCATCCTGAGACAACATGAACACACATCATTCTCAGTCGGGGAATACATAGTACATTTACTCTAGTATGTGTATTTGTACCTGAATATTTATTTACATTTTATGTACCTTTCTACGTCGACTCCACCACATCATCATCAGCATTTTCTGTCTTCAAATTTAAAACTTTATTTAAAACATCAGCTGGAGACTCTCAGCTGACTCAAGTCCAGTTAGCATTAGCATTAGCTTACATCAGCCAGCTACACTTATGAAATCTGCTCATGAATCATTATTTTAGTCGACAAAATCCACCGTCGTCAGCTAAAAATGAGACGCTGCTTTTGTTTTCGTCTCTAAAGAATCACAGACCTCGTGTTTTATTCAGTTTTAGTGTTAAATCTACTGCCGTTATCACCGTAAACTGCAGAAATGCAGCGCATGACTGGAAACCTTGGCAGGTGTAGCAACAGTAACGAAGGAGGGCGGGGCTTAGCAAAGGATCAGCTCTGTTTTTTCCAAATGAAAACGACTTGTAATTGTCACTTTCTTTCTGTTTTTGCGACAGAGCTGCTTGTTTGTTTGGGTTGAACCACTGAAGTGATGATTCTCAGAGTTCTGCAGCAACGTTCTAGAGTTCTACTGGGGTCTAAAGGGTTAAAACCAGTGACTCGTGACTTGACTTGGATTCCAGCCTTTTTTATTTTGATTTATTTGACAGGGACGGTGAAGCTTCATCTGTAGTTTGACTTGAACGTCCATCAGATTCACAGATTAAACTGTCTGTTGTTAATCTGATCTCATTTGGTGAAGGTGACTTGTTTAGGACTCGAGACTCGTCAGGCTTGACTTTTTTCATCCCGCTGATTAAAGTTTGTCTCTTCTTTTCATTCATCTCTTTAATCTTTTCTCTGTTTAATCTTCTGGATCATATTTGATGTTTTCATCTTAAATGTTTTGTCTCTTTCAGTCTTTATTCCTGTTCTGTTTAATCTTGTTTGTTTGTGCTGCTGAGCTTCAGTCTGTCAGATGATGAGTCTCTGCTGCCACCTGCTGCACTGAAAATCATCTTCATCTTCATCTTCATCTTTCTGTTGGTAACATATATATGAATATAATTACAAAAACCTTCTATTATTGTTGTTTAAAATTATCATATTTGGTTTTTTATTGCTGTGTGATATTTTTTCTGCTTCATTTATTGAGTTTCTGCATGTTACTAATGCTAGTATTCTTTTTTTTCATGTTTATGTCTATATTCTACATTTGTAAAACACATTATATTTACATGAAATTAAATATGCTTCATAAATAAAAAAAAATCCATTGTACTTGTCATGGATAAATATTTTTATATTAAAATCATTATATTATTATTGATATGAATTCTCAAAAAATAAATAGGATCAAAGAAGGCCCATGATGTTCACTGATCTTCTTTTCTGACCCTCCTTTCTTTTTGGAATCGGCACAACTTCAGATTTTATAATGACAAAATTCATTTAATATATTTTTACTGTCTCTTATTTTAATCCGTTTCATACTGGCCGCTGTGTGAAGTCCTTTGTAATCAGGTTTTTTGTTATATAAAGTGATGAATAAATAAAGATTATTTTCATTAATTATGTGATATCTGTAAAATCTTCTGCTTCCACCATAAAATATAATAATTTGCTTTATCATTACCATCTGAATTAATAATAATATTATTATGCTAAATAATACCAAGTCTGTTATCTTCACATCACTGAACTGTCAGGACACATAATGTTTTGAATTAAATCACATTTATTTTGTTTTTTATATTTATTCTCTTTATTTTCTTTCCATCTTCAGTTTTCTTTGTAAGAGAAAATTTGACCTTTGATGAAGTTTGTTCTCTTATTTTAAAGAAGTTATTTTTTTGTTCTTTGACTTGAGTTCTTTGTTAAACTTTTTAAACTTTCTGTCAAAGTCCAAACTTGCAGTTTTTCAAGCTGCAGAGTTTCTTTCTGTCTTTCTTTCCCTCCTGGTTGTTGTTCAGATGAAACTTTAAAGATCCCTGTGGGTGAAAACAGCTCAGACTCAAACACATCAGAGAGAAACGGACGAATCCAGAGAGAGAAGCTGCTGCTGAGTCCGTCCAACCTTTCAAACTGTGGACGAGACCAACACACGTTTAAATTTTAATCAGTCAAGTTCACTTCATGTCAGAGCCTGAAGCTGTTAGAAGGAAAACTGAAGGACCGGATCAATATTAAACCATCCTCCTGTGACTGACTCCAGCTGAACTTTAGTTTGGCCACAGATGAAACGAAAAAAAGTTATCAGTCAAACTGAGAACATCGTTTATGAGAACCAGAAAGATGACGACAGAATTATCAAAATAGAAACAGATACAAAAAAGAAAAAACGCTTGTTTCAGCCCTCTGTTTTAATCTTTGTACAAATAGCGTGGAGGACGGGGTTGATCCAAACACACGACTGTCAGACTGGTGTTCAGGGGCGGATCTAGAGGGGTGGCACAGGGTGGCAGTTGCCACCCCTAAAAGATGCCCTGCCACCCCAGTTTAAGAGGGTTCCAGTTCAAAAATACACGTAGGAAAAGTTACGGCTGGATGGAAACAGTTGTAACCATTCAACATCCCAAAAACAAGCACAGCCTGGAGACAGAGAGAGGTTAGACAGTTTATTATGTATTCCTTTTTGATGGCAGTCTGAAGGTTTGGGTGAGACAGACAGGGTTCAGACTGCAGAGGGCTGAGCAGGGCAGGTAAAGGAGCTGGAGGCTGAGGACTAAGACGAGGCTGGTTCTGGCAGAACTGGTGTGGAGGATCTGAAGCACAGGGAAAAGGTGTTTCTGAGGTCCAGAAAAAAACATCCAAAAACACACTAACAAAACCTTTAACAGGCAAGAGCCTAGATGTCTGCAGAAGACTTAACGATGTGGCAGAGTCTGGACGTCTGAGCTTGATTGGTGGATTGGGTGCAGGTGAGCAGGAGAGCAGCTGCAGAGGATCAGATGGATGAGCAGGAGGAGGGAACCAAGAGTCCACACCCAGCGTCCACGCCCAGCAACACAGACAGAGACAACCATGACACACTGGCGGGAGGGGAAACATGAAACACAAGGGAGAGACAAAGCCCAAACTCTAACACAGAGTTTCCCAACCCTGGTCCTCAGAGGACACTGTCCTGCATGTTTTAGATGTTTCTCTGCTCCAACACACCTGATTCAGTCTGAACGTTTCCTTAGAGGATGACCTGGACTTGATCCTTGGACCTTCTGATCATTGGGTATCCTCATGAGCAGCATCTTATCTGACTGAGCTCCTGAAGCCTGAAACATACGTTCACTTTGTTGTATGTTTGTTTACATGACTGAGGAAAGAACGTGAAAAACCATCTGAGGCTGCCAGGTATCATATCTGCACATTATCTCGATGAGCTGCTCCTGAAAGTCAGACTTCATTTGTTTGGTTGTGGGTTTGTTGTGCACACGACTGAGGAGAAAACTATCAAGCTTGGTTTGTCAGCCAGGATTTGATCCTTTCACTTCATTTTTCATTATAATGTTTCCTTTTGTTTTGGTATGACCCAATATTTTTGGTACGTTCTACAAAGGCAGAATACAGGAACTTCCAAATAAGGTCAAAGGTCAAATCAGAGGTCAGGATTAATATGTAGAAACAATAACCTGATATAAAGATATCAAACTGACACATATCTGCCTCGACAAGAAGAAAACTTTAAAGTTCTGCTCTCTGAGACGTTGCTGACTGTCTCCTCTGGAGGGCAGCACAGCTCAGGCCTCCAGTTCTTCTCCAGATCACGTCTTTGTGGTCCAGCTGGTCTGTTCCACTTTCATTAAAATCAATTAAACAAATCAGGAGACGATCGCCTTTGGTTCTTTGTGGCAAGTTAGCGAATAAACTTTTATTATGCCTGCACAATCTTGCCTGATTGAAGGTTAACATATCAAACAGTTAAAATTCATTTCATTCATCCATTTTTGATACATATAAAATCACTATAAAATGTCACTCTGTAATATTGTGTCTTTGCAACATCACCTTTGTGTTTTCAACATTCACAACATAAACTGATTGTTTCACCGCACTTCTTCTTCTTCTTCTTCTTCTTCTGTGGTAAAAAAGAAAAACAAAAATCTAAATCATCGACCTCATCACCTGCTCGTCCTCAACAATAAGACCATTTTCTGTCAAAGAAAATAAAATGAGGGAGAATAAATAAAATCAAAAGCAAAGAAATAAAGTCACAGCACAGCTCGTCCTGATCCTCGTCTCTGCAGCTCTGTGGGACGACACTGTACAGCACAGCTTTGACCAGATAACAACATGATAGAAAAACTCCAGGCCGGATGATTTTACTGTGAGACGGACAAAAAAAAAAAAAAACAGGGAAATTACCACCCAAATTATCCTGAACATCCTGACAGTAAAAAGATCTGCTGAGTGGTTTTAGTCCAAAAGATTGAATTCATCATCATGAAGGGAAGATTTGTCTTTCTCTTTATCTGACTTTAAACTAATAAAACTCGTCTGAGGCAGGTTGGGATTTCATGGGTTAAAAGAGAAATGTAACACCACATTTAAGCTCGTCCCTGAAGTCCTAAAAATGATTTAGTCTTATCTTTGGCTCTGATGTTAGCACGATGTCCACGCAAAATAATGTGAGCTTATGTCATCGAGATATTGACCTGCAGGTGCAAGATATTTTAAAAGATTAGATTTAAGTCAGATTTAGTGCAAACAAGATCTAGCTAAACAAATTCATATCTTGTTTGCACTGAACTGTAAAAGAAAAGCTGAGAAAATTCATAATCATCTCAAGGCAACTGTCTTCACGAAAGTTTAGTTTTTTACTTCTAAAATGAAAAGATTCATGCAAGTTGGTGTTGGAATATCTCAACAAGATTGTCAGAGTTAGCAAAACTTTTTTTAAATTTATTTCAAAACTTAGGAGTTTGAGTTTGATTCAAACTCAGAAATTTAGAAAAGTCATTTGCCTCAAAATCTGATTTATTTTTTTTAACAGCGTACGTAGTGTGTTGTGCTAAGACTGAAATATCTTGACAATATCTTCTGATATTCACAAACTTTTGGGGGAAGACATTAAACACACTTTAGCCAAATCAAGATACGCTGCAGGCCTGTCCGGTGCAATCCTGTAAAAGAAGAGACTTGAGAACTGAGTTCAAAGTGTACTGCAACTTCTTTCACTGGTTAATATTTCTGCACCAGATGTGTCTTCATCTGAGTCAAAAAGTGGGATCAAAAATGGGAAAAGTGGGACTCTGATGAGGACAGCAGATGACACTGAAACATTAGTCACTGAATAAAGTTTAGTCTGTGTGCTCCAGGAAACTTTGAACTCATTTTCCCCTTTTTTGATCTGCCCTGTCAGTGATGTTAGTGATTGGTCAACAGTGTCAATTAGCATCATTCAGGGTTGAACTGCTGTAAATGTTGGCGTGGTGTGGCTCTAACAGAACGCTGCATAGCTTATGTTTATGTTCAACACGTTAGCTCTTAAGGTTTCAAACTGTGGTCACTGCTGCAGCAACAGAACCACAAACTGCAGAACAAAGAGATCGCTGTGTCCCGTCTGTAACAGAAGCAACAAATACACAACTGCAGTTGTTCCAGGCAGCGAGTGAAAGAGAGTGAAATAACATAAAATACAGAGCGTGAAATCTGTCCGTTTAAACAGGAAGTGAACAGTCTTTGCGTCTTCAGTGCATCAGGATGAGGAGCTGCAGCAGAGAGACAGACACGGAGATGAAGAGTTCAGTTTTTAAGGGACGGTGACATGGAAGGGACTGCCGGGGACATTTTCGTCGCCCCATTTGACAATGAGGATGTAGCTGCCTTGTTCTTTGACAGTGTACGTGACGTTGTACATCCTGTTGCCCATGTGTTTGACGTAAACCTCCTCGCAGGGCGTCTTCGGCCCATGAACGCCTACCATCAGCATGTTAGTGCCTGCAGAGTCAAGAGCAAAGACATCCGTCAGTAATGGTGAGAAATAATACATTTTAATGTTCAGGATGTGTTCAGGTGTGTTTTTGAAGTGTTGTTCCTCACCTGCTTTGCTGCAGTCGACCGTAAACGTGTTCTTCTGACCTACGAAGGCCTTTGATAGGCCAGAACCTCTGGAGATGACTTTACTGGCGTCTGAGGAGAATTTGGGTAAGGAGGCAAAGGCACTTCCCATCATTGATGACTTGCTGACAGTTTCCACGAGAACAGACGATGTCTCATGTAGACTGTGGCCACCGGACAGTCGAGGTCCTGCAGAGAGATTCAAAGAAACCAAATTCAAATGAACTATCTCCAGACGTTCCTGGGCTCTCTCTTCTAACAGCTGGGTTCATACGGTGCAGCTCATCGCTGACCGCAGTGGAAAAACATTCTCACTCCAAACCCGTCACAGTCGGACTTCTGGTCCGGACCTCCTTCCCATCATTCATTAATGGGTTAGGTTTAAGGTAAGGCTTAAGGAAAGACCACGGTTTGGGTTAAGAACTTTTGGTGAAAAACACTCCCAAAGCACCATTAAAAGCAGCCCTGCATCATAAGAAAAACAATCCGTGTTGAGAGAAAAACTGCCTTTCTATCGTGAGAAGAGTTGCAGGGAAAAAAACTTTGTATTGCAGAGTAAAACAGCCCTATGTTGTCAGAAAAACAGCCCCATGATGCAAGAAAAACAGTTCCACATTGTGAGGAAAACAACCCTGTGTTGAGAGAAAAACAGCCCCGTATTGAGGAGTGAAGTTGAAGGGAAAAACTACCCTGTATCGCAGAAAGAAACAGGCAGGTGTTGCGAGAAAAAAGCATTGTATTGTGGGTAGAAACAGCTCTATGTTTCTGGTGATAGAAAAACACCAGCAGGTTCTCTCTTATCCGTTAACAAACCTGAGACTTTGGCCTTGAAGGGGCTGCCTACGATGTGCTGTGGTCCTCCGTACTTGATGGAGATCAGGTAGTTTCCAGGAGCCATGGGCGTGTAGGAAACCTTGTAGCCCTCAGGACACTCCTGACAGTCCATCTTCACCTTCGATGGTCCGTCAATGGTCACAGAAAGAGCTCCTGAGCCGGCATTGCAAGTGTTCACGATAAACTCTGACGCCACGCCTGAAGGAGGACACAGACATGAAAAACAACCTTTAAAATTTACTTAATTTTTTTCACTGAGCACCTTCAAAATAAGGTGTTTATTTTTATGTATACCAGTGGTTCCTCCCTCCAGTCCTGGTCCAAAGGCAGACACCATGCCGGGATCTCCAACCTGTCCTGGTTCTCCCACTCGGATCTTGAAGGGACTGCCAGGAACATGGCTGCCATTAAAGCGAACATCAATAGAATGAACTCCATTTTCTCTCGGGACGAATCTGATGGCATGTTGGTCTGCAGAAAGACACGGGTGACCAAAGACACTCATGATGGATCCTGACTGTCTGTGATTCTGATTTTCTATCATCACCTCTGAAAAGTGTAAGTAGACATAATTAATTAAGATCTGTGTTTTGTCCTGATTTAGTCTGAGGAAATTCTGGGTCACCTTTAGATAGTTAAGCTTTGAGTTTTGACAGCAGTAAAGAAAGTTTGGATCATCAGAATTATTGGCTACTTAGAGTTGGGTGTCATCTGCATATTGATGCAGATTATTAATGATGAAATGTAAAAGGTAACACATATAAAACTAAAGTTAATGGGCCCAGATTTGAGCCTTGTGGTACTCCATATTAAATATCATTTTGAGTGGAATACAGAAAATTAGCAGACCAATGCTTGAGCTTTGCAGTTCTCTATCTGAAACATTTATGCTCTTTTCACAAACTGTTCCTGATGCTGCTGTTACTGCTATGAATGGAGGGTCTCACCACTGTCCAGCTCCGTGATGTGACACTCCTCTATGGCTCCTGACGGTGTGTGGATCTTTGCATCGATCAGCCCTCTGGCTCCATTCAGCTGCACAGCAAACGAAGCCTCCTGCCCGACCTTCAGACCCATCTCCTGACGAAGAACAGATCAGAGAAGAGCAAAGCTAAACTGTTATTCATGTTCAACTTCTTCCATCCACACAAGCAATTTTAGATCCTGTTAATTAGACAAAATAAAATAAGTAAAGCTTCGACTGTCCCTCGTTACGACAAAGGTCAGGAGCCAAATATACAGAGCTATAGTTAAAACAAGCAGACAGCAGAGATACATTTATACATATGAGTTCACAGAAACTCTCTCAGTATAGAGCAGCCAGTCAGACACTAATAATAACTCTGTTCAAAGTAAATCCAAATGTCACCTTTAATATAGCAGATGACCGTTGATGACGGTTTAACATGGAGGCTCTTCATATATCAGTGGCCTCAGCTGCCTCCATACAAACTGTTTCATCAAACTTAATGAAGGTTTAGATGAGGCGTTCTCACCTGCAGGCTCGTGATGGTGAGGCGGCGAGCGTCATCAGACAGAGTGGCGATGGGAACGATGAACGGAGAGTCTGGGATGTGCTCGTCGTTGAACTTAATGGAAACCTCATAGTCACCTGGAGAGAAGCAATAACAGTAAAAGGCAAACTCAGATTATTACGGCTTTTTATATCATTATTAATTCATGTTCATAACACTCTAATAGAAGTTCCCCGTTCCTCCAGAGCGCAGTATAGCTGAGGTGTTCCCCAGGGGTCCATACCTGGCCCACTATTGTTTTCAATATACATATTAGACTGCAATCCAATAGTCTAATTAATGTTTTTACTTGCCTTAATGATATCAGCTGCTGTGGAAAAGTATTATAGTCAGGCATAAGAGGAAAAAAAGAGAATAAAGTTGGCATGTTGAGAATAAAGTCAAAATGGTATTTTGACTGAACTGACCAAACTTCTGAAATATTACCCAGTTGATTAAAATCATCAGGATCAACAGCCAATCAGAGTTACGTGTCATCTGCACGTCGATCAATATTAGTTCTTGAGATGATGGGCAGAGCCTCGTGTTACTCCACATGTAATGTTCACTCTGAGTGGGACACGTTTCTCCTGTGGACGTCCAGCTTGTGACTGTTTTTGCATAAAACTCGGACACAGGAATTAAGATTTCTGTCCACTTAGTATTGATAAATGAATTGAGGGAAATTCTGGATCAGTTGTAGTTTTTAGTTTTCATGGCAGTGAGGATTAAATAATCAGAATCGATATCGACATAGAGTTGGGTGCTTTCTGTATAGCGACACACATTATTAATGATGACATGAAAAGGTAGCATATAAAACTAAAAGGTAGTGGGCGCAGACTCGAGCCCTGTGGTACTCCATATTTAATATTTTGACTGATTTTTGTCCACCTAATATGTATCCATATTTTCTGATTTAGCATTTGTGTTAGAGTCTCACCAGGCTCCTGAACCACGTAGGCGACTCCACATGATCCATCTTTCCTGTCTTCAAAGGTGATCTCCGCCTTGCTCGGTCCCTCTACAGCGATGGATAGACCTCCGGCACCGGCCTCTCGCGTCCAGATACTGAACTCAGCTAAAACACAACAAAAACATCTCACATTTATCACCGTAAGTTCTGCCAGCATGTGGTGGATGAAAATCAACACTTGACACAAACATTCAACATTACATAAACATTTTACTTTTGATTAATCTGTAAACTCTAAATGGAAGAAGATGAGGAAGGAATAAAAGGAAAGAAAAGTCTTTTTGCAGCCTACCTGGGATTCCTGCGACTCCGCGGTCCAGTCCAGTTCCTCCTGCTCTGACCTTGTGAGCCCCTCCTTCTCCCAGGGGCCCCACAGTGAACTGGAAGGGGCTCCCAGGGACGTGTTGGCCCCGATATTTAACATTGACAGTGTGAGCTCCCATCTCCTGAGGGATGAAGCGAACGCTGTAGGTGCTGTCCTCTCCCTTAATGATCTCTGCATCCTCTGTCTTTCCTCCGGGACTCGTCACCTGAGCCGTCATCTCCTGGTTACCCGCCTCACCTGAGAAGGAGGAGGAGGAGGAGGAGCGAGAAAGAGCGACATGGATCACATGATTTATCCTGCGTGATTCTGCAGAGTGTTAAGAGTCTGTGAGTGGTTACAGGACATGCACCAAGAACTGTCATCAACATCTCATTCATAGAAACTTTATCAATCTTCTCTGGTGATTACACCTTTTTTTGCCATTGTTTTCTGGACTCAAGCCGTTAGCGAGTGGTTAAGTTTTAGTTTGGTTTGGTAGACCATGTTCCTCTGTTCAAATGATGCTACAGAGAACCAACGAGAAATTCTCTTTTTCAAAATTAGGTAAGGTACATAAACTCTTGAATCAGGTGTAAAATGCATCGACACAAAGATGAAAACAGGTTATTTTTCTGAAAACATGAAAAGTTGAAGTTAAAATGCACCGAGCCTGAAACATCTGTGGCCGTAAAATGCAACACGTTCATTAATGCATCAGTAAAGTGAATTCAAAAACATGCAGGACTTGTATGGAGTATTTTTACAGTATGGGTTTCTGGTATCCTGAAACATAGAAGTTAAAGCTGAAAATGTTTTGAGAGCACAGAAACCTTCAGTGCATCAGAACCTTTAACATGCAGAATCAGGTGAAAAGAGGAGGTGAGAGGATCACAGCACTGCAGTTTATTACCAGTCAGATTCATGCACACACACTAAAAACCTGCCTCAGTATCAGGAAAGTTAGACACAAGAAAACACACACTCGTCCACACACACACACCGTCCTGCAGCGGCGGTCGGCTGCCCGCCGGCATGCCGTTGAAGCCGCTCAGACTCTCTCGTCCCAGGAAGTCTCCGAACACGTCTCTGAAGGGCTCCCCTCCCACCTGCGTGCTCTCCTCCACTCGGACCTCCCTCTTGGTCTCTCCCGCTCGAGTCTTGCTGATCTCGGTGCGCTCGGTGCGCGTGTAGGTGTGACTGCTGCGCGTGAACGTCCGAGTCAGACGCTCCTGAGCCGACACCATGTGAAACCAGTTCCCTAAAAACCAGCAGGGAGGAGCAGGGAGGAATCGAGGGACAAAGACAAGGAGGTGAAGAGGAGGAAGCAGGGAGGACAGGTGGAGACAGGTGGAGGGAACAGTGATGATGTCACAGCTCACCTGGTATTTTGAGGTTGAGGTCACAGGTGCTGCCCACAGTCGCGATGGAGGGAGCCTGACGTTTCCTGGTGATGGACTCCTTCATCCTGCCTTCACCAAACACCTTCACCGTGAACGGACTCCCTGCTCACACAAATATCAAGGAAACAGTGAATCTGTGAACGAGTATTTAAACACTGCAGGATTACTCATTTTAAAAAGTATTTTTTTCACCACCTGTTGACTTTTGTACCTGTACCTTCTGTTGCGATTGTTTCTGGAAATTGTTGGCATCAATGTAAACACAAGAATCTCAGCTCTCTAATGGTGTGTCACATGAATACACACATTTACATCGTACTTGTATACTTTGACTCCCACCCCGACCTACACACTCCTATGGCCAAGCAAACATCTGCTGATCAGTCCAGATATAATAATCAATAATCAGATGTTCTGTCAGTCCAGAGCAGCGTGGTTTGTACCTGGGACGTGTTGGTCAGCAAACTTGATGTTGATGATGTAGTTTCCAGGTTCAGTTGGACAGTAGGTGACTTTACAGGTTCCGTCCTCCACGTCTTCACAGTTAATGTCCACTTTACTGGGACCTTCGATGGACAAACCAAGACCTCCATAACCTGAGAACACAGAGGACAACGGAGGACAAACAGTCCTCTAAGTGCCCAGGAAACAAATCCGTCTGCAGAGGAAGATCATATGAACAACTACCAAGTTAACCGTCTGGTTTTGAGATTGGTTTGTCAGTTTTCCAAAACTGTTCTGATGTTGGATATTAACGAACTTCCTGTTTAAATAAAGGTTAATTAAACTTACCTGCGTTCCTGGTGTCAACGATGAACTCAGCCACCTCGAAGGTGTGTCCCTCCACCAACCCCTGACCATAAACCTTCACCTTACTGGCGTCTCCAATCTCCGACTGACCGACCATGATCTTAAACGGACTGTTGGTCACATGTTTCCCGTTCTTCTTCACACTGACTACATGTTCTCCTACTTCCTTCGGTGTGAAGGAGATCCCTGCAGGCAGAAGGAACAGTTTCAGACATATCAACTTTTACTTCAAGTTTTACTTCAAAATTAACATTTCCTTCAATAAAAAAGTGGGATCAAGTCCTAATTCTTGCTTTTCAAGTCCTAAAGAAGTCCTTTTTACTGGCTAATTTTACAGTTAGTCTCCAATCAGTGGCAGACAGCCAGTGCTAGTCGTTGTTGATTTTTAATTGATGTAAAAATAAAAGCTAAGAATTAGGCTCCTAAATCATGGATGTAACAACTGTGAGCAGTAAAGACTGACCGATGTGTCTGTTGGGCAGTCTCTTCAGCAGACACGGCTCCTCGCTTCCAGACGGCGCTCTGATGCTCGCCGTCAGACTGCTCAGGTCCGTCTCTGTGATTTTTAAGGAAACATCTGTCGCTGTGCCAACGTTAAGCTGAGACATCCTCATGGAGTCATCACCTGGAGGTTAGTCACATCAGGACAAAACAGGTAAGAACCACATCAACAACCTGTGAGGTAATTATTTCATATAAAGATACATGAAGTAAATAAAGATCAACCCTTAAGAGGAACAGACAATAAAGGTTTTTCAATGTTTTGGAAGATAAAATGTAGTGTCGTCTGCATAACGTGAAACTGAATGACCGTGTTTAAAAAAAACAGAGAAGAATTTATTAAGAAAATAAAAACTGACACAGGGCTAAAGTAGGGATGGTATAATCTATCAGCATGGTATCAGTACCAATATTGACCTAACTGAATCGATCGTATGTTGGCCCAACATGATCAGCACACATCTTTTAATTTGCTGCAGTGATTTTATTTTGTTGCAGCTGATATTCATAATTTTCTGCATGTCCTTCACAATAAGATTGCTTCAGTCTGAAGCCAGTGGGAGGCTTTTATTTTGAAACCAGACGTGTTAACAAGGATATATATGGTCAGCTAACATCACCACCATATACAAGAGTTTTTCTAAACTAGATTAACACATTATCAGCACTTTTCTGTCTTTGGGATGTTATTTTGAAACATTGCAGGGCGAAACTAAAGTTTTTGTTTTTATGTTTAACAAGTTTGTTTAAGAGAACAACAACTATGTTTTAGAGAGTCAGCTCTGTTTTATTAAAAAAAAAAAAAAGATAAGAAAAAAGATGCTTAGAAAAAGGTGCAACTGAAGCCTGTAGTTAAGATGAATGACAAAAAGCAGATTGGTGTAATCCTGAGACAGAGGGATGAAAAATATTTAGTTAACAAGTATGATGAAGAGCACAAAAACACACGGACAGTTGTGTTACCGGTGATCTTGGCTGTGAAGGGGCTGCCGGGGATGTGCTTGTCATCAAACTTGACGATGATGTTGTAATCTCCAGGTGCGGTGGGCAGGTAGGACACGGTACAGGTCCCATCTTTGTTGTCTTTACAGCTGATCTCTGCTTTAGATGGACCTTCGACAGCCAGAGACAGACCACCTGCAGCCAGAGACAAAAGAATGAAGGCCGGCCTCTGATGAAGGCTTGGACGGGTTCACTAAGCTGCGCCGTAACATCTCACAAATTAAATTCAGAACAATGATCATTTCCAAAGCATGCATTCTGTCAGTACATAACATGTCATATTCACTTCCTTCAATTGTTTCAAAATAAAAGTCCTCCAGCAACTCAAAGCACACAATCCTCCTCGTTTTCATCACGCCAATAAAGCTTCACTGAGTTGAACTGAAGTGAAATACAGATATAAATAAATACTTTGAGATGACTGACACTTAAACACAGTATGTTATTGAACTGATACCTTCTCCAGCATCTTTAGTGACGATAGTGAAGGTGGCCGGTCTGTTCACTGTGCCGTGACTCAGACCAGGGCCGTACGCCGTTACATGACCACTGTTAATGGCATCAACGTAGAACTGTAGTGGACTTCCTGTAACACAGAAAACACCAGAGGACAATTACGGACAGGACAGGTTGATAAAGTGCAGCCGGTGTTCAGCACAACATCCAATTTATCCTAAAGTCAAACTGTTTGCTGATGATAAACTACGACTGGTTTCCAGAGACTGAGAACTCTGATTGGATTCGTACTTGTTGCTTCAGCTGAACCTGAAAATCTCATGAGGTAAAAACAAGCTGCAGGGTTACCTGGGATATGATTTCCATCATATTTAATGTCCATCTCATGCAGGCCTCGTTCTGTCGGAGAGTATTTCACAGTGACCGTTCCGTCCTTGTTGTCGGTGATATGAGGACACGCAGTTCGACCAGAAGGCATTCGCACCTCACCTGGAGTACAAAGTACAAATAGTTGTCAACTTCCACTGTTGGTAAATTGTCACACTTCATAAATAAGAGATTTTTAGACTGTAGTTTATTTGACTTCATTCCACATCAACCTCAGAACCCATCAGTGATCGTCTGACAAAAACTTTGCACCAAATGTCTATTCATCTTATTTGATATATTAAAGGAAACTTGAATCTGCTCCCTGCTCTCAGTGTTGTCTGTGTCACATATAATCACATGAGTTATTGATCAGTAAATAAAGATGATGACATCCTCTTTTCCTCTCTGCAGCTCTGATTTTAGTATTAATGTAACTTCAGAGCAGACACTGATAAAAGCCTCCAAACTCAGATCGTACCTGTTTCCTGTCACAGACGAACATGTAAACAGAGCAGCTCTCACCTGTGATCTCTCCTTTCTGCACAGTGAAGGGAATGACCAGGCTGAAGGGGCGGAGCATCGGCTCCATCCCATCCACAGGGCTGATGGGATCATCAGTGGCCTAAACCAGAGGGGAGGGGCGTTAGTGTCACCATACCGGGAACTCTGGGATGCAGTCCAGAGAGGAGGAGGAGGAGGAGGAAGAACAGCGGGACAGCAGAGAGGCTGAGAGAGGATCAGGGGCTTTAGACTGGTCTAAAACCAGTTAGACCAGTAAGACATCCTGAGTGTTGAGGGATGAAAGCTGAAGCTGAGCTGCTAAATGTGAAATAATTTACATGATGAAAAACAAACAAATAAATAAAATGAACAAATAAAAGCAAATAATAAAATAAACAAAATAATAAAAGAATAATAAATAAACCCTTCCTCCAGCAGCAGACAGATGATCAGATGATCAGATGATCAGATGATCAGATGAAACATGCAGCAGCATCATGCTGAGCTGATATAAAATCTATAATTGAATCTGGGTTGTTATTGACTGTGAAGGTCCAGTAGTTCAGTACAGACTGTAAAGAGGACAGTTTGAATAAAGAGCAGATTTCTGCAGAAACAACAGACAATAATACTGCAGTAATACTGTAGTAATACTGTAGTAATATGGTAATAATACTGTAGTAACACTGTAGTAGTTCTGTGTACCCATTGAGGGGAGAAGCCCACATAGGGAGTGAAGTTCTGCTGTAACTGAAGCTTGTCACATGGTTCCTCTATTATTGGGATGGTGTCACTCGCCTAACAGGGAACAAGGTAGAACCTTTAGGGAACACACACAAACACACACACACACACACAAACACACACACACAAACACACACAGCTCCGAGCACAAACACAAACATCTCAGTGTTGTTTTAATGAAGGAACAACATCAGGACACACTGCAGGTCTTTTTATTCTCATGTTAACATTTAGCATGTTAGCATGTTAGCATTTACCCTGAAGGCTGACTGTAGTGTTACAGGTTTGGACACATTAACACTTTGACCTGATGGTGGCGTCAGAGGGTCACCAAAGTCAGTGAACACATCATGACACACATCTGATTGTTAAACAAGACTCATAAACAGAAAGCATCAAATCAGCACTCAGCTAAATTTAAACAATAAGAGACACGGCATGCTCCATGTTGTGATGTCACTCACCACGACGTGGAACGGGCTGTTGGGGATGTTTTCTCCTCCGAACCGGATGGTGATGACGTATTTCCCAGGCTCCGGCGCCGTGTAGTAAATATCGAACGTCCCGTCAGCGTTCTCCACCACGTCCACGTCCAGCTCCGCCCCGTCAGGGGTCGACACCTTACAGGTGACTTTACCTTTCCCAGCAGCCTTTGCGTCTACGGTGATGACCGTCTCCTCTCCGATCTGGATGGTCGGGCCGATACCTGATCCTGACGAGATGGACAAACAATGAGGACGCGAGTTGTGTTGACAGGGACTATTTTTTCTTTTTTTTAAATCAACAAACAGAATTAAAATATTTAAAGTGATTTTATTTTATTACAGTCACAAAACTCTCCTATAACTTTTCTTTTTATTATCTGAACTTTCATGAGTATTTGAGGTTCTTCTCGTGTTTCCTCTGTACTCTACAAACATGTATGTTTCAGATATAAATCACTAAAAAGGCAAATATCATATTTTATGGTCTGTTCAGTAGGAGATTAAAGTCAGTAGTTATTTTAAATGTTATATGACTTTGAGCAGTGTCTGTAAACTATTACTTATGGTTGTGTTCAATGATAAAAACAATTCAGCAATGCTTATACACTGATTAAAATACATGATAACTTCCAGACTCCATCAATTAACAAACAAATCTATATAAAATTACTGGACCAATACTTTTAGAACCGTTGTCACTAATTGATTCCAATATTATAGTTTTTTATTGTTTGACTTTAAGATGAATAAATTTGACTTTAGGATGTAATCTATGAAAATAAATTTAAAAATGTGAAATTCTGATGAATTTTGCGACAGGTTTTTGTGCAAAATACATTCAAATTTCTTTCTTTACAGTTTGTTGTGTTACACCTCAATTCAGTAAATTCAGTGAATTTTTATTTTGAAAAAAGAGAAAAAACAGGAGGAAAATCCTCAAACTAACAGGTACTATTTTATAAAATTCCAGCTGTTTTTACAGTGAGCAGAAAAGAATAAAAGAAGTAAAGCCGGTACTGATATTGATTGATCACTGAACTGTTTGTCGCTGTTGATCAGCTGCTCTTCTGGCGATCCCTGACAGAACCTGAACCTGGTTCCAGATGTAGTTCCAGGTAGAGAACAGTGGAACAACAGAAGAACCAGTGTCAGTGGATATAGATGGAAACGGTCTGCTACAGTGACTTATTGTTCTGTTTTATCAGGTTAGTTAAAGCAGTGTAGTGTTACACAGAGACAAACTCTCTGAGGTTTCATGGAGGACCTTCAGACTAGGGGGACCTCATCTCCCTCTGCAGGCTTTCGGTTTATTTTTGCCTCAAAGGTCACAACAGGGCAACACTGGAGCCAATCAGAGGGGCTTCTGTGCCGCTCATGTATCCAGGAGGGGGTAATATGGACGACATCTCCTATCATGCTGTGAATTCTTTACAGACTTATTAACAAACCATGTAATCTGAGACCAGTTATGGTTAAAATATGAACATCCCTGATAAGCCCCATTTAAATATGTTACTGCCACCTGGTGGATGAGTGGAATAGTGTGATACCAGACTGTGTATCACCGGACAGACAAATCAGTACCATGTCATTGTTTCAATGAGTCATTATTCTTTAACCCCAACAGTCCAAAAAATGACCAAAAGTCCAGTTGTTGAACAGCCATGGGCCTTTGGGGCAAGGAGCGCTTGTTTTCTGGATAAAACGGTGACACACCTGAAAGTTCAATGGGACATTTTTCAGACTATTGGGGGTTTAGAACAGTGGCATGGCAGCATTTTGTCTCGAAAAGAAATACCCACTGCACCAAAGGCCCACTGCTCTGGAAATACATACAGTACATACAGTATCTCACAAAAGTGAGTACACCCCTCACATTTCTGCAAATATTTAATTATATCTTTTCATGGGACAACACTGAAGAAATGACACTTTGATACAATGTAAAGTAGTACAGCTTGTATAACAGTGTAAATTTACTGTCCCCTCAAAATAACTCAACACACAGCCATTAATGTGTAAACCACTGGCAACAAAAGTGAGTACACCCCTAGGTGAAAATGTCCCAATTGGGCCCAATTAGCCCCATGATGTCATCATGGAGGAGTGGAAGAAGATTCCAGTGGCAACCTGTGAAGCTCTGGTGAACTCTAAGCCCAAGAGAGTTAAGGCAGTGCTGGAAAATAATGGTGGCCACACAAAATATTGACACTTTGGGCCCAATTCAGACATTTTCACCTAGGGGTGTACTCACTTTTGTTGCCAGCGGTTTAGACATTAATGGACTATTGGGTTGGCAGGGAACACTACAGGGAACCTTAAGTGACAGAAAATATGTAAAACGTAAATTTATAGTACTATCAGTGAAACCCTCGGGCTCATATCATCGGGGCAATAACATATAATTTTTACTCACCCAGTCCATGTCCTCCAATCGACACTGTAGGAAAAGCAAAAGACCATCAGTGATGCTGTAACACATTCGGGTGATGAAATCTGATTGGTTGCCAGAGCAGTAGTGGGCGAAGTCTGACCTGTGACCAGACACTTGCTGGCATCTCCGGTGGGAAGGGCATGGATGCGGTACGGTGAGTACGGGATCTCGTCTCCTCCATATTTGATGGTGATGGTGTAACGTCCAGTCATGTCTGGTACGTAGGACACTGTGTACGTCCCGTCTCTGTTGTCACGGATGTTCGCCTTCTTGGGTTTTCCCTCTGGATCCTGGACACACAGACAGGAAGTCAGTGGTGTATTTGTGTAAATATGTTTACGTTACTGTGCAAAAGTACTGTCCATCAGTGGTCTCCTACAGTACCATGTGCCATTGATAGTAACGGGTCATTCCTATGTTCCCAGGGCCCTATGTCCCAACAGATTTTTATGACACAAACCAGGAACATGATGAAGGGCCCAGTGTTCCACAGTTCTACACATGTGCTCTCCCAGGGTATTTTGTTCCTGAGGTCTTATGCTCCAAAGCCTCTATACGGCACATAATGAGTTAAGGTTAGGGTTAGGGGTCCTTGGAATTTAGGAACCCTGGAAACATAGAACTTTCTAAAATTGGGACCCAGGGAACATACAACCTTGGGAACGTGGAAATTTTGGACATTATGACCCTGGGAACGTAGGACTTTTATAACTTAGGACAACGGGAACATAGAAGTTATGGAACATTCGAGTTGTGGATTTTAAGACCCTGGGAATGTAGAATTTTTGGAACTTTGGGATGCTGACCTACAGAACAAAAGACCCTGGTAACATAAAACCTAACCTTGGGAACATAAGACCCTTGTATTTTCAGAAATAAGGACCCTGGCAAAATAGTACATGTTGAACTTAGAACTCAGGGAAGATTGGATTTTTGGAACTTAGGACCCCGAAAACATACCATGGGAACATAAGACTTATGGAACATAGGATTTGTGGAAATTAGGATGCTGGTGACATAAGACCTACAAAAGTTAATATCCTGGAAAAATATGACCCACGGAACTGATCCTGGGAACATAAAACACTGGGGACATGTGACCCTGCAAACAAAGTAATTTTGGAAGTGAGGACCCTAAGGGAACTGTACATTTGGAACTTCAGACCCTAAGAGTGTAGGATATTTGGAACTTAAGACCCTGGAAATATAGCACCTTGGCAACATAGGACCATGGGAACATAAGATGTTTGAAACATAAGACTCTGGGAACATAGACCATTTGGAACTTTGGACCCTGGGAACACAGACCCCTTGGTACTTGGGACCCTGGAAACATAGGACTTTGGAACTTTGGACTCTGGGAACATAGGATTTTGGAACTTGGGACCTGTTGACCGTTGATGGCTCCTGATGGTTTGAGACCAGTGGTGTTCACAGTACTCACACGTACTGTTCCCGGTTCTTCATCTGTTCTACATCACACAGGTTCTAACTCTATTAAATGCAGCCGAGCAGGGGTGGATGGATGGATGGAGGCAGGTTTACGAAGCACTCCGGTTAGTGGAGAACTGAAGAACACCACATATCTGTCTGTTAGATCATTAGACAAACTGAATGAAGGAATGAACCGAACAGAAGGGGGGAGGAGGGGGGAGTATTATTTTTAACTGGAGGGGGAGGGGGGAGACGAGGTGATGGAGGGAGGGAGAGCCTTACACAGCCTCTCTTATGAATACTGAAGGGGATGGTTTTCTTTACAATATGTGTCTCCCACACCCTCCTGCCCCAGTCCTCCACAAACACAGAGGCCTCACGCCTGCACCCATCCGGACCCTGCAGCAACGGGGAGTCACATGGAGAGTTTGAGTCAGAGGTTAAAAGACAGAGATTATTAAAGGGTCCAAGTGTCTCTATGAAGTGTTTATTACAGCTCACACTCTGTCCTGACTGGATGAACTGTTTCCTGTTTACAGTGCAAGAACCAATCACACCAGAGAATGACTATCCAGCATTAAGTTGTACCTTCAAAGACTTTCTACAGACCTTATGGCTGGCTACATTCCTACAAATAATAGGGTTCTTTTCAAAGGGCTGAGGTACTACCCAGAACCATGTGCTTCTGAAGAATCTTTTGAAGAAGACTAAAGGTTCCATTAATCACTCTTGTGTAAAGAATCCGTTTTGAAAGACTTTTTTGGCAAGAGTTCTTTGTACCATAACATAAAAGGGTTCTCAGTAGAACCCCCTTAGTGTGTTTTAGATAAAACCTTTGAAATATAGAGGATTCTCAGAAGAACTCATAGGTGGGTTCTAGATAAAACCCCTGGATATAAGTTCTCATTGGGACTCCTGGGTCGGTTCTACGTAAAACCCCTGGAATATAAAAGGGCTCAAGATAAAACCCCTATGTGGGTTCTAGATAAAACATTTGAAATATAGAAGGTTCTCAGTAGCAGCCCAAGTGGGTTCTAGTTTAAACCCTTGGGATATAAAAGATTTCACAATAGAACCCCCAGATCGGTTCTTGTTACCTCCCTTATAAGGTGGACAGGTTCTTGATAGAATCCTCAGACGGGATTCTAGGTGGAACCATTACATCATACAAAGGTTCTCTGTAGAACCTCGCATAGGGGGTTCCAAGTGCTTTTCACAGATGGTTCTAGGGTGTAACCCTTTATGTTAGATTGTACCTAGAACTCTCTGAAAGGGTTCCAGGTGGAATCTAAAAGAGTTCTCCTCTGTGGGAAAGCTGAGGAACCCTTTCTGGCTCGAGTTAGCAGCTGTATTTCTAAGAGTGTACTTTAAAACATTAAATGACCTCCTGGAATGAACACAACATTTAAATTTAACATTTTGACAGACTGTTCCAGCATCTCACCAGGATCTGAACGGTGAGCAGTCCCTCTCCAGCGTCTCTGGCATCGATGGTGAACTCGACCGGCAGACTGGCGGGAACTCCAGACGCATTCAGACCTGGACCGCTGGCTCGAACTTTACTGGCATCATGAGCCGGTAACGTTTTGATCTTAAAGGGACTAACAGGAGACAGTTTGAAAGTTAAACCAGTGGAAGATCAGACTTCTTTATAATTGAATCTCTTCAGTACTGACCTGCGAGGGACTTCCTGGTCGGCGTACTTGACGCACACCGTGTATGGCCCATCGTTGGCAGGAGTGTAGTTGACTGTGTGAGTACCATCACCATTGTCTGTGATGCTGACTGGCTCAGCCACACCTGAAGAGCAACCAGAGTTTCAAAATAAAGTCTACCCACTGATAAAGCAGTAGGGCTGGAACATAAGACTTACAGGAACATAGAATTTGTAGAAGTTGGGACAGTGGGAATGCAGAACTTTTGGAACTTTAGATCTTGGGTCCAAGTCTCTGAAAGAACCTCACATGTGTAAGAGGACAAATCAGGGACTTACCTGTGGGTCCATACAGCTGGATCGCTAGGGGAGCCACCCCAGCCTTGCTGCTGTCTACGGTGAAGGTCTGAGGGACATGGGCTCGGACTCCACTTCCCAGGCCGGGACCTGAACACCTCACTTTACTGGGATCCACCAGCTCTCGCACTGGAACCCGAAATGGGCTCCCTGCAACACAGACAGAGGTGGCCAATAATTAGTCATTCCTGTTCATGAAATATGGACAGAATCTATAAAATCTAAAAACCACAGAGGCCTCGACAGCGTGGATCAAAGTGTTTAGGTGCATTACCTGGGATTGGAAGGCCTCCGAAGGTGATGTTGACGTCGTACTCTCCAGGGGTGAAGGGGATGTACTCCACACTGCAGCTGCCATCTTTGTTGTCCTTACAGGACATCTTTGCCTCAGATGGACCCTCAATGGCCAGGCCGAGACCTCCGGTGCCAGCACCTCTGAGGAGGAGACAGGACAGAGGGCAGATAAGACGGAAGTTTGGATGGCCTGAATTAAAGGGAAGTCGTTCTGAAACCGATTATATCAAGAAATACAGTAAATTCACCTGGTCTCGACAGTGAAGCGGTTCGGTTTGTTGACCAGTCCTTCTTCCAGGCCTGGACCATAGGCGCGGACTCGACTGGGATCACAACCCTCAGTCACCGACACCCTGAACGGACTCTTAGGCACTGAGACCTCATCGAACAACACTTCAATCAGATGCAAACCTGCAGACAGACAGAGACTCAAGTTATTTTAACATATAGCATTTAGCATGTTAGCTGGACAAACCTTAACCTTTTTCACCAGATTATCTCTGGCTCTTGAACCAGCTCTATTTAAGATTCTTAAAACCTTGATGCCATCTAATGAACCAGTGTGTTCGCACAATGCACAGCATCCTGAACAATATGACCCATCCACTTTGGCTCCTGAGGCGAACCTGCTATTTTTAGGTTCCAGCTTAGAACCGATTGTTTGGGTTCTGATCCCCTTTTTAGGTGGAAATGCAGGGGCCAAGACACCAACAGATTTGGCATCCATGCCTTTGCCTAGAAGCAGTGTTTTCACAACTTAACCACTTCAATGTCAAGCATACATAACTTGCCATGTTGTTACCACAAGTGAGTTCCAAATGTGTCTTAATGTCCTGTTAGCAAACAAGCTAGCTATCATGAAAAACTGTAGTGTAGCTAACTGGAAAAGCGCTAACCCAAACAACCAAATTCATGAAGGCAACAAGTAATAGCCAATCAGAGGAAGAGTAGGGCCGGTCATGCCTTTGCCATAGTAGGATTGTTAATTTAGCAGCCTAGATATCCATGATCTGTTATCTGGATATCTACCAGCTATACTGGAAGCCCTGAATTATTCATTGATTAATTCATTTTAATTTTAATTTTGGTTAGAAGACAGCCAGTAGGTTTTAAGGTTGGTGTTGCTATATATCATCAGTCTTGTGTAATGCTTTATTTATTCAGGAAAAGCAACAAGATTACAACACCTACATTCACATCTTTAGAGTCACACAAACCCTCAGATAAATTCAGTTCTTGGTTGCCTACAAATCCAGGATAGCCTGTAAGAAGAGAGTCAGAGCATCACCTTTTATTAAAATCCCAGCCTGACTGAGGCCTCCACAGGGGAGAGTATTTCTGTCCCACAATTCAGTGGGCTCCAACATGTCACACATTACTATCAGTGGAAAACCATCTGCTGCGAGCAGCCAGACTGCAGCTATTAATACCCGACACTCACCCTCCCAGCTCTCACTGCTGCTCCTCTGTCACTGAACAGTTAAAGGCCAAACTACAGTCATTCATTTGATATTATTCACATTTTTATACCTTTATACTTTGAATCTGTTACAGCACTTTACTGTATTACTGTGTTCTCAACACTTCCTCTCTGTTCCTGTTGCCTGCATGTTACTTTAGGATGGCAGAGTTCCATGTTAGGATTAAAAATACTCTACTATAAATACTAAAAATGTACTATTACTATGACATGTGGGTTTAATTACCACCACCTTTTGCTGACATGGGGCGTCCATTTTTATTTGGTTATCAGGCATTTCCATATTCAGACAGACGTACCGAATGTTTGAAAAAGTAGTTTACAAGACCAGAAATTTGCAATAATGATTCCTCCAATATGACATGAATGCAGCATGAAGCTAAGGTTTACTCTGAACGTTAGCATACTAGCATACTAAACTTAGACAATTGCTCTCCTACCATTAAAACTCAAAAATTCAACAGTTAAAGCATGTTAACATGTTGGTGCAAATGTTAGCTTAACAGTTTTAGCCATGTTAGCATGACAACATGACAACAAACTTTAAAAACTTATTGCTAATGCTAAATGCTCACGTGTTCTTTACACTGCTGGTTACATTTGTATTCAGCCTGAAACAGCCTTCAGTGGATCTGTCAGATTGCCACATTAAGAGCACTAAACATGATGAAATCATTCTGCAGCAACAAGTTTAATTGTCGAAGCCACAAATGCCTCCTCGCCTCGTTCTGTTTACTGTGGTGGAGGGAAAACAGGAGCTTTATGAAGCCACACGGCGCTCAGTTTCAACATTATAATGTGTTGCTGTGGAAAAACAGCCATAAAACAGCAGCAGAAACCTCCTGCTGCCTGAACACTGATTCATTCTGCTGACTGAAGCTCAAAATCTGTCCAACAGATTCTCTCATCACCTCCTGCTGGGTCACATGATGAATTATACACATTCATACACACAATAACACGTCTCACCGTCCTCATAGGGCGTATACTCCACTCTGTAGGTCCCGTCCCCTTTGTCGGTGATGTAGGCGTCAGTGTTGGCGCCTGATGGATTGGAGATGTCGGCTTTGATATGGCTGCCGCCGCTCTTGTAGTGAGCGCGGGCGTCCACAGTGAAATGCGTGGTCACTTCCCTTAGGACGCCTGCAGAGACGAAACAAATGTGAAAACAGAAAGAAAAGAAAACGTCAGGATTTAAACTTCTATACGTTCAGAGAGAATTGGAGAGAATTGGTCTTGTTCAGTTTTACTTAATAATCTGTACTGATTTTGTTAGTTTTACACTGTATTTTATCCAAGAAATGTTGTTATTCAGCATTATCATTATATTATTGAGTGTTTTAAACAGTGATATGTTTAAGAACTTCTTTTTGTTGTCACTCTCTTTATTTTCTCTTACAATACTCTGACTATTCCTCTACGATCCATCTCAACGTCCAGTTTTAGTCAGACCTCTTAATCACCATGTAGATGCAGTTTCACAGTAATATGAGGATAACAGGAAGCTAAATTAAGATGGAAACTGATTTATATATCTTAATATTCAACTATCCTCTGGTACAATCATGATATTCATTTTATTACACAGAATAAACATTAAATAAAATAAAAGAAGGTGTTTTCTAGAAAAGATCAGATATTTGATCCTGATATTCTGATACCTTTACTTTTCCTATGAGCTGATACTGAGTGCTGATATGATACCAGTGCATTAAAAATATATATTTTCATTATTACCCTGTTTTCATATATTCAGGGACGTAATTAATTCTTTGTTACTCAGTGAGAATCTGTGGGCTACGAGGGGAAAGGAGGGTTACATATTAATGTTCTTCTTCTCGGTTTCAGTTTGTAATTTTACTTGTATGAATCAATGCATGAGTATTTTAGAGATGACTCACACTCTGTGCTTTATTGAACTCCCGATTTAAAAAGTGATCAAAAAAGGAAGCTAATTGCAACGTGTGGATCTATAATCAAGTTGGTCCAAAATAGAACATAATGAGAAAAGTGCAGCCTACAAAACTGCAGCTGTTCTCCTGTGAGTTTATTAACTGTCATAATTGACTCGGGAGAAATCCAGGAGGCTAATAAATAAACTGCTGAGTCACCCTGAGCAGCCTGCAAAAAACAGATCACACACTCATTTCACCATAAAAAACAGACCTCAGAAACAGAACCGAGTCTGGAAACTAAAGTTCAACAACTTGTGGCTCCAAACTGAGAGTTTATTCACATTTTTGTGTGCAGTTTATTGAAAGGTACCAAATTTTCCTGGTAGGGCTCTGTTTAAATAACAGGGTCTACATGAGTTATTAAGGTAAATTAGGCAAATTAAGAAAGAAATTCAATAAAGGTGACAGTTGTGTTCCTCTATTTAATTAATAGCTTTTGAAATGAATGTAAAAATAGAGGATCTCCAGCTACCAAACCAAACACCTTCATTTAGACTATTAAGATGTTTTCAGCTGCAAATTAAAGATTAATTAATGGTACTGTTGTGTTACAGTTAATTACAGCGGAATTTCCATCCAAACATGTTACAATTTTTAAGTAAATTTCAAGGAAATCATTAAAAGAAACACATTTTCTCATGTGCATAAAAATATGTTGATAGAAACGTGGCATTTCTAAACTTTCCAGATTTAATTTTTACTCACTACTGCTGATAATAACAAATCAGGAATCCCACAGGGTTCAGTTCTTGACCCACGTCTCTTTAGTTTATATTGAGAAGTGTACTTTAGCTGACAGCTCATTTCTGCTGTTTGTATCTTTTGCACAGGTTTAGTCAAACTCAAGCAAATAATGCACTGCAGAAAATGTTTTCAAAACTGAGGACCATTTTTTGAATTTATCCGTTTCCATCAACCTTTTCTAATGTGATACTTCAACATGTGCTTCAAAATACATTGATGAAACATGCCTTGTGTTAAAATCATGTAAACCAGCCCTACCACCTTACAACTGTGTAGAATATTCTGTTTAAGCCCTCACCTCTGGGTTCCACTCCTGGTCCGTAGACCTTCACTCCGCTGGTGTCGACAGCTGGGTCCACCTGTAGTCGGGCAGGGAACTTTGGCACTGCGTGTCCTCCATATTTGATGGTGATGGTGTACATGCCGTGGAACCGTGGGATGTAGGTGATGGAGTAGGTCCCATCACTGTTGTTCTGGACATGAACTTCAGCTTTGGCTCCAGAGTCCGAAATGATTTCGATGGTGAGCTCGGCCTCTCCAGCTTTAGAGCAGTCCACTGTGAAGGATCCATCCTCGTTGACTTTCCCTCGCTCCAGGCCGGGGCCGCTGGCCGTCACTTTGCTGGGGTCAAACACTGACTGGACCACAGCCTTGAAGGGGGACCCAGGAATGTGCTGGTCTGCGAACAGGATGTTGATGGCGTACTCGCCAGGCTCGGTGGGTAGGTAGGACACAGAGCAGGATCCATCACCATTGTCCTGGCATTCGATCTTGGCCTCACAAGGTCCCTCTACTGTCAGGCCGAGACCACCAGTACCTGCTCCTTTTGTGTCAATAGCGAAGGGGGCCGGTTTACCCACAACACCACCCTGAAGACCAGGACCGTAGGCTCGAACCTGGAAGGTAAACAGGTAAAAGAGATCACACACAAAGACATGTTGAAAGAATTTGTTGCTACCAAAAGTTAGCAAACAGTCAATGGTCTGGATGTAAATCACACTTATAGAATCGATATTGAATCAGTAGACCAGGTGAACCAGTCTTAATAACCAAGATCATTTTTACTCAGACCAAGAGAGGATTAAGTCGGCGAGGTTTACTCCAACCAAGAAAGGTTTAGTTGGACCAAGACAGGTTTAATTAGAGCAACACAAGGTTTACATGAAAGAAGAGAGGTTTGCTTGAATCAAGAAAGGTTTATTTGAACCAAGAAAGGTTAACGTTGAACAACAAAAGGTTTACTCAAACCCAGAAAAGTGTACTTGGACATAAAAAGGTTCAAGAAGACTGCCCAACTAATGTGTTTGTATCCTCAAAGTTTTGCCTGTAACCACTGCCCAAAATATGAGATTTTGGAGCTATCAATGCAGGACTGGATGAGGGCTCGGCACTTTTAGGTGCTTTGAATAGTTTTTAGATGACAGATTTTGGTTGGTTCATCACAGTTCAGTGAGCAGCACAACGTTTTAACCCGACAGACTGGAACTGTTGTCTGTTCAAAGGATTCTTTTATTTCTGTTGCAGAGGACATGCAACACAAAGCAGATTTTAAGGATAAAAACTGTAGAATTCTGAAAGACTTCACTAAAATGTACGAAACTTTAAAAGACGCTTAAAGAAAAATGTGTTTACAGTGACTCACCTTTGAAGGGTCGGGAGGCATGACGCCCTCCACGGTGAACGGACTTCCTGGTACAGGGTTCCCGTCGTAGCTGATGTCCACTCTGTACGGTCCCTCCTCAGGAGGAATGTACTTCACTGTGTGCACCTCATTAACTGTGCCCGACTCCAGTTTGCAGGGTATTGGTCGACGTGATGGTGAGGTGATCTTGACGTCAAGTTTGCCCTGACCTCCAGCACCCTGAGTACTGACCGTGAACTCCTCATCCTTCCCAACATCCACCTCTTTGATTGGCACACAAGCACAGATACAGAAGCAAGAGGTTTAGTCTGTTTTTTTTTATTTATATTTTGTCATGGTAAAGGCAATATTGTTGCATCACCCAACCATATTGGGAACTGGTTCAGTAGAAATCTGAAGTTTTTGGATGTTTCCAATGTTTAAGCAGACAGTTCATGATGAGATCTCTGAAAAGGAAGTTGCCAAACACCCTAAAAAATATCAAAGTGCAGTTAAACTAAAACTGAGATCAGACTGAGCTGTACTCACTGTTGTTCAAACCCTGAACTTTGATCTTGTTGAGGTCCAGTGGGGGGGCCACACTGATGTTGAAGGGACTTTTAGGGATGGGGTCTCCTCCGTGACACACAGTGATGGACATGTTCCCCTGATGGAGACATGAGCTACAATTAAACATCAGTTTATTGATCAGATCACTTGTTATAAATCAGAGTTTGTTAATCTGACCTGCTGCACGGCGGTGTAGCGGACGGTGTACGAGTAGTCATGGTTGTCGATGATCTCAAAGTCTCTGACAGCTTCACCTTTAGCTGCTCCGGTGAAGTGAACCTCTGGTTTGGCTTTACCGGCTCCTTTTGTGTAAATGGTGAAGTGAGTCGGTTTCCCCACTTCAACACCTGCACACAGTTTAGGAGAAATGGATCTAAATAATAAAATAATTTGTATCTGATCGCTGCATTATAACAGAGTCATCATTTTTGTGTCACCTGTCTTGTGGAGTCCAGGTCCTTCTGCTCGCACTTTAGCTGCATCATGGGAAGGATCCACCTTTATTCTGAAGGGGCTGATGGGGATTTCCTGTTTGAACATTAAAGGTGACAGTTTTGTTGAACTCTTTGTGTTAACAGGAAATGTTTCCAGAATCGGTTCACCTGTCTGTCTGTCTGTCTGTCTGTCTGTCTGTCTGTCTGTCTGTCTCTCACCTGGTCGGCAAACAGCACCATGATGGTGTACTGACCGGGTCCTGGAGGCGTGTACTTCACTGTGAATGTGTCGTTGTCATTCTTGATGATGTCGAAGTCGATGTCGGCTTCAGCAGGACCTACCACACCTGGAGCACACTTGATCCCGATGCTGACGTCACCTGCAGGTAACATCAGGGATAAGGAACTTTATGAACTCATAATGAACTCATAGCTCTCAAATAAAAACAAATATCGTCCACAAGACCAAAGCAAACAAAAAGGAACAGTAACATTAAAGTCATGTAATATCAAAAATAAAAGACATGAATCAGGTGTGGTTTAGGACCATGTCCCACCCTGTCCAGCCTCGCTGCAGTCCACAGTGAAGTACGTCGGCTCGTTGGCCTTCAGTCCCGTCTTCTCCACACCTGGACCGTAAACTTTCACATTCTCTGGATGGCTGCCTTCTCCGATTGTCACCTGGTTAATAACATGGAACGTGTTTAAATAGTGAAGAGGAAACATTTATGAACATGAAAATCAACCACATCTACAGTCCTTCAGTATCCAACCCTACAACCAGTAGGATACAGAATTTGGTACTTGTGACCAAATTATGATGGTGCTACTGAGTACTAGTTAACGTTAAACCAATGCAAAAAGTGATGGACTTATTTTTTACAACTGAAATTATATTATTGTTACTACAGAGACTGAATTCTGAATTCCAGCTACCCTTACTGGTTTAAATGTGAATGGTACCCAACTGTAGCGTCCAGGGTGGTGGAGTTTGGTACAAGGAGCTTTAGTGTAATTCAAACTGCTAATTTGATCATTTTTAACATTTTATCACCACAACAGAAACACAAGATAACTGCTTAAGTCTGATCCGGTTTTGTGATGGTGACAGCTGTTAGTTATTGGTTTGATTAATAGTTTAATAAGGTGTGTATTGATTCTTGATGGTGGCTGATCAGGCTAATTATCAGCTGATTCTATTAATATTGTTTTGTCTTCATACAGTCTAATTCTAACTGGTTATTACCGCATTAGTTTTGGTCTGTCCCACATTTTGGTTTGAATTCCCCCAAAAGATCTGTATTTATCATTTATCCTTCACACACTTCGATGTGTAGGACTCAGAGTTCAGTGTTTTGCCTGAGGACACTTCAACATGTGATTGGTGGACGTCCCGCTCAGCTGACAGTGTGTCTGTGTTGTTTTTACCCTGAAGGGGCTGTTGGGGACGTTGACTTCGCCCCAAGTGATGATGATGGTGTGTTTGATGGGTTTGGTGGGAATGTAAACACAGAAGAAGGTGCTGTCTCCGTTATCTGTGATCTGGATGTCGATGGGGAAACCTTCAGCGTCCTGAAAGCACAAACACACATTTCATTATTAATTAGAACACCATCATTCATCACAGAATAAAAGAAGATTATCTGATGACTTCTGACCTGAGCGTAGAGCTTCAGCTCTCCTCTGCCGGCTCCGTGGGTATCGATGGTGAAATCTGCAGGTTTGTTGACGATGCAGCCGAGCGGCTCCAGACCGGGACCATAACACTTCACCTGAGGACACGAGGACATTCAACACATCACGTTTGAGAATAAAAAAATATCTGTGAGACTGTTTTAAAACCAGGAAGGTTCTGATCTGTTCTCACATTCTCTGGGAAGACATCGTTGGCAGCAGGCAGGATGTGAGCCATGAAGGGGCTGTCCTTGATGTCCTCGTCGTCACAGATGACGTGCACGGCGTAGTCGCCTGGTTCAGTCGGCCAGTACCGAACGTCACATGACCCGTCGCCTTTATCGTCACACTCGATCTTTGCCTGAGAGGGACCCTCGATGGAGAAACCTGCACACAATCAGTGATACGCACTGAATTAAACACTCGATCTTTTTAACCTCATTCCTAATTAATATGAACAATAAAAAATGGTTTATAAGACACTATAATGTCATGGTGAGCAGACATTAGGACTTATATAAGAAGTTTATTGTGTTTGCCATAACTATAACTTTGTTTATTGTAAATATAATTACCATAAGATTTGATTTTAAGTTTGTCCATATGTCCATTTGTTTTTAAGGATGTCCAGCCAGTGTTGATGGTAAATAAAGTCAGTTTAATCAATGAATTCCTCCAGACATCCACATGAAAATTGTCTGTTTCAGACCACCAGGTTCCATCTTTAAGCCCCGCCCCCCATCCACCTGTCAGTCATCATGAGCAGCAGGTGAGTTGTTGTGACGTACCGAGTGTTCCCACTTCTGTTCCGATGGCCTCCACCACAAAGTCAGCACTCTTCCCCACCATTCCAGTCTCCAGACCCGGACCCCAGGCCCTCACCTTCTGAGGCCCCGCCTCCTCACTCACCTGAACCTCGAACGGACTGAAAAGACACACATTATTAAAATCCAATAGAAACAAATTGAACTTAAATATAATAAACATGTATTTATACACTATATATAAAGGTTTAACAGATACAACATCAGAAGTACTAAAATAAAAATCCATATATCCTAAATTAAATAATGGGAGTCAAATAAAAGCCAGGTCTCAAATAAAGGCCGGGGAAAAAACGAGAGTGGATAAACTCCCACAGCTGCCATATTAAATGCATGCCAACACAGCACAATGTATGTTTCCATTACAGACAGACAGATATTAGATCGGCCGATATTATCTATAGATATATCTATAGATATCTATATATTTCTATAGATTTACTTTCTATATCTTACTTATAGTTGTAGTTATACATTTTTCTTACATGTTTTTGTTTATTATTCTTTATTTAGTATTTTATCGTTTCAGTGACCTGGCATCATATTGGATTTCATATAAATAAAGAACATATTGGCAGTAGCTACATTTTAAATACTTTATGGGAACCTTACCCACCCACGTTCTAACAAATGGTTCACAATAAAAGCCTTAATAAGCAATGGATTTCTGTCTGCTGAAACTACTGAAGGGCTTTTAATGTGAAAAAGATACAGGAAGTGTTGAGTTTGTATTAACAATGTAATGCTGCAGTGCTAAGAATCCAGTAATCAGGGGTCATTGTAATCTTTTTAAAGAACCTTTAACTGAACATGTTACTGTTCTCTGTGTAAAACCAGAGGAGTACCTCAGGGTTCTATCCCCGGTCCAGTACTGTTCTGATTTTATATGAAACCACTAACATAAGATTCACATTTGATTGTCTCAGTTTTATGTTTGGATGAACTTCATCAGAATATTAAGCTGAGCTGAATGTCTCACCTGCGTGGGATGCTGTGTCCTCCCCAGGTGATGCTGACGATGTATTTTCCCGTCATGATGGGGTAATAATTACACTCATACATCCCGTTTTCCATCTCCAGAACCTTCACCGGCTCCTCCAGGCCCTCTGGATTCACAATAAAAACATCATCAGTCAGAGCTGCTCATCATGTACAGTAAACGATAATCTTCAGTGATGCCGTCTTACTTGGTCCCTTCACGGTGACTTTGAGTTCTCCGCTGCCGGCTCCTTTAGTGTAAACTTTAAAATCAGCCACTTCTTTCACCCTCAGACCCTTCGGCTGCAGACCTCTGCCCGACGCCCTGCAGGCGTTTGGGTTACAGGCTGTGAGGACCAATCAGAGGATGTGGGACACTGGTTAGACCAGGAAATGATGATACAGTGATCATTAACCATTCACACATACACACACACACTCCTGCTGTAATCCAACACTGACCCCTGATCTGTCCAGTCCACACTGAGTTAAATTAGAGGTTATCCTGGTAGATTTACCAGAGTTACTAATTTACACTCTCAGATTATTCATGTCTGTACATATATTATTAATTTTTCTACTCTAACAAAATATTCATGCATCAAAACACTCATCTGTGTTCTTGAATTATTGAGTAATGAGCATAAAATACTAAATCATCATCTCTAATTAATCATTTGTGGTTCATGTTCTTCATTTATGCACTTAAATTTATGAACACACAAACTGCTAATTAGTGCTTTCAAATTATTAATTCAGGTGCACAAATTAATGTAATGCTCAACAATATTGTGAATATTTTTAACATTTGTAAGCTGCAAATGATTTAGCTTTATCTGAACTTTAACTTAAAACAATCTTAACTCAAGTATCTCAGCTCCTAAGCAAATTTGCAAACATCAAGTGAGCCTAAGTAGATATTTATCTACCTTCTTTGTTTCAATAGTTAGTGTGAGTTTAGTTTGTTTTGTTGGGTTTATAACCACTTATTGATTGCCAGAGAAATATTAAGATTATACATGATTGAACAGTTAACTCGGGGCTGCTTTGTGGTGGCTGTGAGTTCACTGAATTCACTAAAGTCTCAGCTTTCCAGTCAAACCCAATTTATGACATTTCAACACTGGTTAGGAAGTCCAGACTGCAGAATTATTCAAATACACAATTTTTAAAATATGCAAAATTAACACATCTTTATTGTATACAAATAAAAGCATGATTGTTACCCAAAAGCCACCTGGGCTTAGAATACAGTGAGCGTGTCTGGGTACCCATAGAGCTCATTTTCATATCTGGAGGTCAGAGGTCAGTGGACCCCTTTAAAAATGGCCAGGCCAGTTCTTACCTCATCAAAATTTGGCCAAACTTTTTTTTCTTACAGTGGTGCAAGCAACATATTACTGCAGGATGGTGACTGTCTTAATAATTATGTTTTATTAGACTGTAATAAGTACACTGTCATAAGAGAAGCGTAGCTCCTTGTAGGAACAGGGCAGTGATACGTGTGAAGCAGAGCTTCTCACAAACTTAAACTCAGCAGTCAGTTTGTGAGTGTGGCAGTAAATGTACAGTTCAGGTTACAGTGTGTCAGTCTGTTGATTCCCAACTGCTGTAAAAATGATGGTCAGCCCAAAGTACGGTGAGCAGGAAAGGCTAACGCTAAGCTAATACTAATGCCAACGCAAGCACTGTACCTTTACAGCATCAAGTGAATCGTATCCCTTGCATTTGTTTTGTTATCAGCCTTGAACTGCAGCATCTTCTTGGAGACAGTGCAGTAAATCCATCATGATTTTTTACTTCCGTGGTTATTTATCAATTTTCACATTTTAAAAACAGTAGTTGTTGTTGTTATCCTGTTGTTAGCCACCCACTGACTATCCTAAATCTCTTGGGTGGAGTCTATCGACCAATCAGAGGTTGTGTTCCTAACAGCACTGATCCTTAGGTGTATTAATAGATTAATGACCCTTCAAAATAAAATTTGCATTATGATGGTAATGAGTTTAACCCCATGCCCTATTTGGAGCTTTATTTCCCAAAACGCTAGCAAGACTTTGGTAACAATAGATGCTTTGGGTCATCTACTGTCATGTACCACTTTATTCACTCTATCTACAGCCTCTGAAAGACAGTAATGTCAGCTGAGGAGGAGGGCGTCGTTGCAGATTTTATTAATGCTGTAGGCAGAACTGTGAGAGGCTGTTCTGGTGCCCGCTCTGGGACTTGGTGAAACTCTTGTAAAACAAAGTCAGTGTGGACCGAGAAGCTAACTGTGAACTTTTAACATCTCTCACTCTGAAATCCAAGATTTAATCCTGAACTAACCCTGGAGGTAAAAGTGAGGATTTGGGTCAGAGTCTAAAAGTGAACACAGTTAAACCAAAGATAAACACACACGCAGACACTCAGACGGCTGCAGGTTTATCTCTGTTAGTCAGCTGATCAGAGAAGCAGTTTGCTGAGGCTGAAAGGAAAAAGCAGCAGAGATGAAGACATGATGAAAGAAGAACAGGATTATCAGAGCTTCAGGTTCATGACTTCAACAACATTTAAACACTTTAATACACAAAATGATCTCGACTTTAAAGGTTTAAAGATGTCAAACACTTAAAGCTGAGAATCACTGTGAAATTTCAACAGAAACATATTAATCAGACAGTTAAGAACAGAAAAGGAAGAGAAGGGTTATTGATCAGTTACAAGGGAAAGGAGAGGTGGTGATGATGAGGATGATGAAGGCTCATGTTTATCTCTGGGACGGCCAGAAATTGGAGGAACTTAGTTCTACTGTATAAAGTATGTATTATAAACTGTATATGTGGTTTAAATGTGTTAGTTTTTGCTGTTTTTCTGATTTTTTTCTAATCAGTATTGTTATTTTTATTAGCAATGACTCTAACAAACAGTTAAGTGAACAGAAGGAACCCAAACTTTCATGTTCTGCATATTTTTATCAACAAATTCTGCTCTGAAGAATAAAACCACTGCAGTGTTTGTAAAGACGGCCGTCCAAACCAAGCAGAAGTTTGCTGGTGCTGCGTCCAGATGTTTGCATGAAGTGACCCACACACACACACACACACACACACACACACAAAGACACACACATAATCAACCCCCTGTGGATGAATTAAATGTCAGTGATCAATGAACGATCAGATATGTCAGACCTAAGACCTTAAAGTCTTAATGTCTTAATGTCTTCATGTTGCTCCAGACAGATTTTTCATTCTGGTTTTTTTTGGGGGGGGCGGGGGGGCAATGTGTCTCTTTTCAGGGTAAAGATTACTAAAAGTCAACATTGACTTTGTTAAATTATGTTGCTTAAACCTAACCAAGTACTTTTGTTGACTTACAACACTTGAGGAATGTACGTGAGTAAGATGTTGCTTATTCATTATTGCAAACTTGACCACAGAGCCCTGAACCCACAAACCTGACAATTAGAGGGGTTCCTACATCTATGGCTGGCTGTCGGTTCTCAATATTTTTAAGGTATCAATAAAAATAAGCCAGCATCAACTAGAATCAAAACGTCTCCTGTCAAAAGATACCTGCATTCAATCTTTTTGGTATCCAGATCTACAAAACAGTGATGGTTTAAATAGTGTTGCTCACAGTCGATCACTGCAAGTGTTCTTCATGAAGACGAACCTTCAATAAGACCTACTGAATGAAGCTCTCCACTGGTATTATAATCACTTTAAGGGGACTGGTATTGGTGGTGGTATCACAGTTTTTGAAGCAATACCCAGCTCAACGTACAGTATCATATTTGGAGGTACAGGGCCACTGACCGAGCTAAGCTCAAATCCACACAACACGTATTAATGAGATTCTTGGACCCTACAAACAGTTGTGGGACAGGATATTTTGTGAAAATCTGTCCTGGGACACCAGAACTAACTTAGATGTTTGTAATTTGAGCTAGAATTTAAGAAAATAATTGAAGGGATAAAAGTTGAACTTTAATCCTGACGCCATCCACAGAGGGCTCCACTCATCCACAGTCACTTTATTTCTGGGCTGTAGAAGAAGAAAAAGCTGCTCAGGACGAAGCTGCACATGCTATAAAGCTGGGAAACCCCCTCCAGAGAGGTCGGAGGTCAGAGGCAGGGATGGTTTTGAGTTGAGGTGGAAGGAAACCAGGCTAGCGCAGGCAGGCTCCAGTCACACCCCCGCCCCCAGCCTGTACTAACTTGGTCGCCTGGGTTTGGGTGGTGTTGGAGGGGGGCCTCTCTTTGTCTTGTCTGAGGGTGGGGTGCGTATGGACTGAGGTCCAATCTGCACCGGAGACCCGGAAGGAGGGACGCTCTGTGAAACTGAAGGAGGGAACAACAGTGATGATACATTTGTACACAGGCAGAGACGCAAACACCTCCAGACCAGTAGAGAGACAGACCAGCAGACTGCGAGACAGCCACACCAGCAAGCAGAGGTGGGACCAAGGCACGTTCTGCAAGTCAGACGTTCGTCCCAAGTTGCTAACAGTCAAGTCAATTCAAACCAAGTCAGGTTAAATCGCAAGCAAAGTCCCAAATCAAAACTGCAAGTCCAAAGTCCTTAATCAAGCCCAAAGTCACGTGACAAGTCAGGTCAAAACAGGAAAGGCCAGGGTCAAGATAAAAGGTAAGCAAGGCAAGTCCCAAACCAACATGGACAAGTCCAAAACCAATAGTTCCAAGTTCCAAGATATACAATTCAAGGCAAACAAGTTATCAAAGTTCCAAATCAAGACAGGAAGTCTCAAGTCATAACATCCAAGTCAAGACAGGCAAGTTTACAGCCATGTCCAAAGTCAATATAGACATGTCCTATATCAAGATAGCAAGTGCCAGTCAAGACAAAATCCCAAGATGAGTTCTAAGTGAAGAAGGACAAGTCCCAAGCCAAGTCCTTAATAAAGTCTAAGACAGGCAAGTGCCACAGAGAAAGTCCCGGGTCAAAACTACGTCCAGTCAGACAAGATCACAATTGGAAGACAAGCAATGTCAAAGACCAGTCAGACAAGATCCTAATTCCCAAACAAGCAAGTCAAAGGCAAGCAATGCACATCCATCTATCCATATTTGTCTTTGTGTCAAGTTAAAACACCCAACAGCAAGTCACAAATAAAGACAGACAAGTAACAAGGATTTATTGGTAATCATTAAGTTTACCAAGTCAACAGACAATTCCTGGGTCAACTTCAAAATTAAGACAGGCAAGTCCACATCAAGACAGCAAGTACAGTGCCCCCAGCATTCCAAGTTAAAGGTGGACAAATACCAAGTCAAGTTTCATGTCAAGACAGATAACAGGCTAGTCACAAATTCCATCCCAGGCAAGTCCCCAATCAAGACATCAAGTCACTAGTCATTACACTGAAGTCAAGAGTGGTAGGGTCAAGTTAAAGCAGACAGGTCCAGGGTCATGTCTGTGTTTCATGTTATGTTTGAAGTCAAGTTTCAAGTCAAATATAGATAATTCCCAAGTCAGTTTTCAAGTTGAGACAGGCAAATACTACATCAAGATGGCATATACCAGCCAAGACAAATCCCAAGTCAAGTTCTGAGTCAGGACAGACAAGCACCCAGTCCAGTCCCAAGTCAAGTCAAAGTCAAGATAGACAAGTTCCACTTCAAAGAGAGTCCCAAGTCAAAACTAAGTCCAGTCAGAGAAGATACCAATTCATGACCCATGTCAAGCAATGCCAATGTCTATCCACAGTGCAACGGCACTAGAATACACAATGTAGCCCAGACATCCCAAGTCAAAAATAGCAAAGTCGTAAGTGAAGTTCTAAGTTAAGTAAGAACAGCCAACAGACAAGTTCCAAATTTAAGCAGCAAGTTCTATGTCACATCCCAAAGTCTCAAGTCAACTTCCACATCAAGTCCAAGTCAAGACAGGCAAATCCCCCATAGAATCAAATCCAAGGCCTATTAGACAAGAGCCCACCTCAAAGGCTAAGTTTAAGTCCATCCAAACATCCATCCAAGATTATCTGTCTGTCAAACTGTTCAACTCCCATTTAATTCAGCACCCACACCTCTGCCAGCAGACCAGTGTAGCACCAAGAGGACTAAACACCACAGCCCAAAACCATGAGAGCACACAGCCAACAAAACCAAAGCACCAACTGTCCCATCACACCTGGAACCAGACTGAGCTGCAGATTTTAAACTGTTTTGGAAATCAAAAAGTTAATTAATCATTCTGGACATCAGATTTTAATGTGACATTCACTCTGATTAGAGATAGATGTTGAGGAACAGGAGATGGTGGTTACAACAGGGAGGGTCCAGGGGGTCATTATATTCTTCATATTAGATGATGTCATACATGAAGTCAAAATATCTGCAGGGTTCAGGTTCTTGTTAATGTTACATGGAAATCAATTTCTAACAAAATATGGCTCCAATCTAAATTCTAAAGTAAGAACCAGTAGGAACCACAGACACAATGTAGAATAGAAAATAATGAACTAACATTGTCCAGTGTGGTAAAACCTACCCTCTGAGATGTGGACAGTGAAAGGACTTCTGGGAATCTGCTGCCCAGCAAAGGTCACATAGACGGTGTGAGGTCCTTCCAGGACAGGAACATAGGTGCACCGGAAAATACTGTCGCCTTTGTTCTCCAAGACAATCTCCACTGTATCCCTCCGACCATTTGAATCAACAATGATGACGCCTACATCTCCAGCACCCGCCCCTGGTGGACAGACAGAGGGACAGCAAGACCTTCAAACACTGAAAGAAGAATGTGACACTCACTGGAAGAGTGTCACACAGACTGAACTTTTTTAAGAACCATAACTGACGTGGAACTCAAGTCAGAGTCTATGGTAACATCTTCATTTGTTCAGAAAAGTTTCTCTTTTTCAGGAATGTTTTAGTTCAAGTGATTACCTGCAGTGTAAATGTCAAAGTATGTTGGTTTGTTGGCCACGTTTCCCATCTGCTGCAGTCCCGGCCCACGGGCCTGGACTCTGGTCGGGTCGCCCATGGCCTTCGAAACGTTCACCATGAAGGGACTTCTGTCAATGTCCTGCCCAGCAAACAGCACCTTCACCTGGGAGGAGCAGAAACAGACAGATCCGTCAGGGTTTCTGACGGTCACTTAAACAACTAATTAACCTGATCAGTCATCTAAATCATTAACGATTTGCTGAGGAACCAACAGAGTGCAGTGTCATGAAATATGATTACAGAATAAATGTAATATGAATTCATGGTTGAACTTAGGTTGAAAAAGATGTCTTTTCAACTTTAACTTACGACCAAATGTAGACTTTTTGGTTTTGACGTCTTTTCACCTTTAATTTTTCAACCAAATCTCTACGTTGTTTAGACACCAGGCAAAGTCATCTTTTTAACATCTTTTCAACGACTTTTTGCCGTGTGGGAAGCGTCAAGTCGATCAGATGAGTGGTTCTCGACAATGCTGTGGAGCAAGCAATCGGTCTGTTCTTAACGAGCACGTGGTCCAAATGACCACACCTTGTACGGACGCTGCACGAGTGCAGTGAAAACTGAAACCACCATGACACACATAAAAGTCAAGATATTGAGCATATTCAACAGGACAGTTGATTGTAAACTAAAATTCTCTTTAGAAAGACTTCAATAAAATCTGTTTGTTTGTTTGTCAGACCTAAAATTTAGTTTCTGAGCCAAAAAAGACGTTTGGTGAAACGACTAAAGAAACTGAGTTTGATTCAAAAGGCAATTCCTAAATCATGTCACTTTTCAGGCACAAAACCTGGAACTCTTTTATGTTCCTGTTTGTGATTCCATCAAATCTAAAGACATGTAAAGACAAACTGGACTGATGTCACATGACTAAGTTTTCATGCTAAAGTCACATGATGAAACCTGAGTCAGGTCCATTTGCTGAAGAAGACCATGAGATGTAGCTGAGAGCTCTGAAACCTTGCAGGAAGACATCTGAACAATATGATTGGTGGTTCTTTAAGGGATTTTGTTCTTACTTTATGAAGCCCCTCCACTTTGGGCAGGTAGACCACAGAGTAGGTTCTGTTCTTGTCGTTGTTGGGGATCACTCGGGCCTGACGGACACACACAGACAGACGTGACATGTCAGTTGTCTTTCAATTTGTTGTGTATGTTTTAGAATAAAAAAAGAATGATTGTGTCCCCACCTCCTCTGTGTGTCCCTCTGGATCTTCCACATAAACTAGAACCTCACCCAGTCCGGCCTCCACCGTCTCCACCAGAAACTCTGCTGGTTTCAGAACCATGTTACCTCGAGGCTCGATACCTGAGAGACATGAGACAGGAAGGAAAATGATCTCCAGCTGATAACAGCAGCTGTAAACTCATGAGGTTATACTGTGTTGTTCCTCACCTGGTCCGTAGGCTTTGGCCCTCTTCGGGTGCAGCGTCTTCGCCCTCAGGGGGGCACCGGGCTTCAGTTTAGACTTGGGGAACTGAGACAGGTAGGTCATCACAGAGTGCTCGTCCACGTTAGGATCAACAATCTCCTCTGGAGCGATCACCTGAAGAAGAACGAGGGGACGAACAAATTATGAGCACATTTACAGCTACAGATAATCCTCATCATAAATAAACCTAAAAAAAAAATGGTTTCACTGCCAGAAACATCACAGAGACTCGTTAAATGGAAAAGAACAGAACGTTTTAATTCACAAACAACATGGAACTGTTTATCTCAGATTAAATCTGACTGTATTGAGTCCAAAGTCATTAATGGAAGAGAAACTGGAGATGGACTAAAGGGAGAAAATCGAAGTTAACAAGACAAAATAACACTGTACAGCAGGTGGTGAAGACATGACGGGTTTGTTTAATGTCAAACAGATGCTCCTATAATGGACTCTGTTGTTCATTAGCGGAACAGGAAAACTGTTTCAATCCTAAAATACAAGCATCAATAACACTACGTTCAAATTTAACCTTTTAAAATGGAGTAAAAGTACAAACAGCACCTTTCAACAGCAGTGATGTTCAAAGTGTGTTTCCTCTCATATGATATAAAAATGAATAGAAACTGGATTTAGGAGAAAGAAATACAATATAAATAAAAAAACTTACTCATATTTGTGACTAAAGATGAAATATTACCTTTAATCGCTCTTTGGCAAAAAAAAAAAAAAAAGGAACAATTATTTCAGCGTTACCGTTGTTTAAGTGCAGGGATTTATTTTCGTGAATAATATTAAGTAAATCTGTGTTTCATCAGCATAATTATGGTACTGGTTGGGGTTTCGTTCATTATCTGAGTTAGTGAGAGCATGAAGACGTTGAATAAAAGATGTCCGAGAACAGAGCCTTGAAGAACTCCACATCATTTTTGTTGTTTGCTCAAATTTATATTTATGTAACAAATTATTAAACAAAAAGTGGATGAGTGGATAATGTTAGCTATTTCATCCAGACTACTAGGGAGGATCTGATTGGTACTTTGACTAGTTTGTCATTGTCAAATACCTTTAACAGATAACATTACAAAGCAACAAACTACAGATCCATGCAGTGGAGCTAACTTACAGTTAGCTGGCTAACCTTAGCTTGCTTGTTCACTAATATCATTGCAAGCTAAATAGTATCTGACATTTAAGTTGACTAGCTTGCTAAATGACTTCACCAGCTAATGTAATTCATGATGCTAAAATCAACAGAGTCGATTAGTGAATCAACAGATTTGTTTTTAGTCACAAAATGATGTAAAGTTTCAAAGCAAAGGTTTATAAATAATGACTGTTTTCTACTCTCCAAGAGTGATGCAAGGCAGGGGAAGCTAACTAACTTAAGCTAAGATATGGTTAGCCAGCTAGTAATATAAATGAAAAGTACTTGTTGGTTTTTGGCCACATTTCTAAAATCCTGTCTTTGGAGAAAAGAATAAATCTGTGTGGGAGAAGAGATTCATCACCAAAGACAAACATATTTCCTTACAAAACAGAGTAAAACTGATTAAAAGTCAAAACATAGCTCTTAAATATAACACGTCTGAAAAGAGTCCCCATAATCCACTGAATGTGGCTCTGTGGGTTTGTCCTCACATTCACCTCAATGATTGTCTTCCAAGCCTCTGATTGGTTGGTTTAATCACATGTCAGATAGACAGGAAGTGTGTGGAGTTGTTGATAACAAGTGATCCAACATCAAACTCAGAGTTTCCAGTGATAATCATTAAACATGTCAGAAACACACGAGAGTTTAATCAGCGGGACACGTCAGCTCTCTGCTGCTCTCATTAAACATAAAAACACCTCATCATCATTTATTACCCAGAATTCAACACAGGAAGACTCTGTGAAGATGGAAACTCTGACTTTATGTCTCAAACTAATGAGCTGACGCTTCATTGTTCTTCATCTGATTGTACATGTTGTGTTTTCTGCTCCACTCTGCTGCTAATTTAAACTGCTGGTTGGCTGCAGGACGACGAAGATGATGATGATGATGAGGATGATGATGATGATGATGATGATGATAATTGCTCTGCAGACTGGAAATAGAGCAGATCTGCGTTTAGCTCATGTGAGAGGAAAGTTCCTGATGAGGGTTCCTGTTGGATCACAGCACAACTCCGGTTCTGTTGCTGCTGTTAAAGAACTTATAATGTATCATTTGTTTCATGATATTAAAGCTTTTCTTTCTCTTCATCACAGATCTTTGATAACATGAAGAACACTGACGACGACGAAATCTTCAGTTTTGTTGTCAAGACTTCTGGAGGTGTTGGACAGACTTCAGTATTTTTAAATCCTGTCTATAATCTTGTAAATAATTTTTTTAAAAACTGTTGGCCAGATTCTTGTGTCTGTGTTTTGATAAATTCACCATCTTTTCTCTTCTCACGGGTAAAAGACGAAGGTAAATGTTACCTGAGGCACTCCGAGCCAATCGTCGGCCTGCTGCATGGCCTCTCTGGCGTTCTCCACAGGCTGACTGGGATCCCATGTTTCCCAGTCTGGACAGAGACCTGAACGCAGAATGGAGACAGATGAGACTGTTTTAGGACTTTGTTATGGACAGAAATTATTGGAGGAGAGTTTTGGTACCAAATAAGACTCAAAGCTTTTTTTCATAATCAAAACAGCATCTTGTCCTCGAAAATGACTGAGAATTAACACTTATTAATAATAATAAATGATAATAAACAATAATGAAGCTGATCTGTGTTGTCAGAGTCCTGGTCGTGGTCTTACCCGGGGCACAGTTGTCCACCAGTGCTCCCAGTGCCTTGCCGTCCCTCCAGTCTCGGTGGAAGTTGGTGATGGGGAGCTGGGGCACCTTGTTCTGGATCCAGCCCAGCAGACGCTGTTTGGGGGTCAGTTTCTTGGCATCTTCGTCGTCCTCATCCTCCCACATTGGCATGGAGATGGAGTAATGGAGGATCAAGGTCCAGATCAGACCCAGGATCAGCTTCAGGTTCCCGTCCACGATGGCTTTAGAGTCTGAGGGACAGACGGGAGGACAGGTTAGATAAAGGACATGGTTTCTGACATTCAGCACTGAGAGTTGGACAGAAGTCTGGTTGTTCTGTAGGATTTCATGTGGTTTCTCTGGGACTCTGGATGGTCCAGAGACCAGACACAAAATAAACTAAAAGCTGCTTTTAAACTATTTGGAGGACATGACCATGATGACACCAAAACAATGACCACAAAGAGACAAAAGACGACAACAAAGAGAGAAAAACTGCCATGAAAAGACACACAACAACCACAAAGAGACACAAAAAACAACCATGAAGAGCCAAAAACAACCACAAAGACACAAAAAGCATCAACAAAGAGACAAAAAATCCAACCATTCAGTGACGGACTGATGACTGGAGCTGTGCAGAGTTGTTATAGCAGCACAGTTGTAGTAAAGAGTTTTTGCATTTTGCCTCCAGTCTGCTGATGTTTAGTTGTTTTTCAGTGGGAGGGACTAAAACTGTCGACGATCACCGAAGTCAGTAAGATTCATCAAGTGGGAAACATGAATTTCTGAGACAGAGTTCATGAACATCAGTCTGATATTTGTTGAGATATTTCAGTCTGAACCAAAGTGGAAGCTGTTTTTTCATTGTCATCTATTATGTAGCAGTTAATTATCAGCAGTTGGATGTAATTAAAGCACTAATTGAGAACATTTAACTTAATTTAATTAGATATAATTGCACCTCGGCTGACTGTCCAAATATCTATTTTTTGTGTGACCCAGTTTCCTGTTCTGTTCACTTCAGATCAACTCGCCAAAATAAAAGTTCACTGCCTCGCAGTGTTTATCTGTGAGCTGTCAGGAGACGCTTTTAATGTGAAAGTTTCATCCATCGACAGCATAGAGAATGATGTCATCCAACCCCCGGTCTGAGGAATGAGGTCAGTTTAAATAGGAAACACATGCACACACACACACACACACACACACACACACACAGTAACACAAACACATCCAGCAGGAATGTGAGGGAGGACTGAGAGTCGTTCCTGAGCTGAAAACCAGTTGGTTTGACCAACTTTTAGTCTGATGATTCTTTGTTTCTTCACACACACACACACACACACACACACACACACACACACACTCCTACAGTCTATTTTAACGGCTGCATCTTGACTCACACTCCTGCGTCTCGTGTGTTTAAATCATTGATGAAGGTGATCATCTTGTTTTCACCTCATGAACTCTGATGATGGAAACCTTGAGTCCCCCGCTGAGACACAGTGTAAGTTTCTGATGGATCGTCCAATCAGGAAACAGCATAAGACAAAAGGAAACGGTTGTCCATAAATCATCGGAGAGTTTCTGGCTGCTGATAAAAACGTCAGTTAAAGAGTTCAGACGATGAAGCTGAACTTCAGCTGATTTGTCTTTGTTTTGGTTTTCAGTGAAAATATAAAAATTTTAACCATCAAACTGCAAAAATCTGTTGCAGCACATTGAAAGTTTGAACTGCCTCAAATTTTTCATAGACCTACAACAGTGATGAAATGAAAACTAAAACTGTTTTCATTTCTGGAGAGGAGCTCAGAGACACATGCAGCTTTATTCCTTCTAATGTCTGGACTTTAACTCTTCAGGCCAACTGTCAGTAACTGTCAGTAACTGTCAGTAACTGTCAGTAACTGTCAGTACTGAGCCTTTAATTCACTCCTCATGGAGTTTTAATGTCAGTCGACACTTTCAGTGCTTTGATTTCAAATGACACTCAGATTTCTTTAAACCTCAACTCTTCAACTCCTCTGAAGTGAACGCCTCGCAGAGACACTGAGAGACTATGTGACAATGGGAAGTGTGTGTGTGTGTGTGTGTGTGTGTGCATGTGTGTGTGGACAATCATGAAATCATATTTTCCTTCTCTGAGCTCAGATGTCTGTTATTCAGCACACACAGGAAGTTGTGTGTCCTCGGTTCAGTTCACTCACTGTTCACAGGAAACAAACGTGATGTTGGAGCGACGCTGTAATCTTTCCCCAGGAAACAGGAGCTGCTGCAGTTTGTTTTCTGTTCACGTCAGAAGAACCAAGAACTGATTCACTGAAACTGTTCTCTGCTCTTTTCTCCTGCAGAACACAACATGTTTTTATCACCTGGTTCCCAAACGTTTTCCTAAAGGAACCGCTTCAGTCATCAGATAAACTGATTTCAATACGAGAACAGAACAACTGAAAAACTGCACGGTGCAACACAAACAGTGACACAATACCTGCAGGATGTTTGTGTAAAACATGAGATTAATGATTTTGAGCAGATTATTTCTAATTCTGTTGATATTTGCAGAAATGATTTTTTTTATAATCCTCTGTATCATGATTTTTTTTCTAGCAATCATAAATACTGAATAAACGAGGTTAGACTTGTTTTCAGCTGAGCAGTCATTAATGACTTGCAGGCTGGTTCAGAGTCAGCAGTCAGAATAAAACTGAGCAGGAGATCAAACTGGTTTCTCAAAGTTTTCCAAAAGTAGTGAATCATAGCGTCATGAGAGTTTCTTCAGTAAAAAGTTATAAATGTGCAGAAAAATCTCCAGTAAAGATAATCTGCAGACAAATATAACACACACACACACACACACACACACCCAACAAACACATGATCAGGAGGAGGTAACACAGCTGCACAACAAGACAAAACTTTATAGATCAGATTCAATAAATGACAGAATTAAATTGGACTTAATTTAATAACCTGAACTGATTAAAACGAGGAAAAAAGAGTTTTCTATAAAAAGCAGCCGTCTTCAGAGAGTCTGTTGTTCTGCACACAAACACGTCTCTGTTCATCTGGACTGAACTGAAGTGGGAAGCAGAGCAGATCAGCTGACTGTCCTCACATTTAAAACTTCTGATGTGATGTGACTTTTTGTCCCTGCAGGGACTCTGTACCCTGCAGCACAAATACTGTAACAGCAGGAATGAACTCTGGTTTGGTGCCAAACACCTTCTGAGCTGCAACAACACCACGTCTGTGTGGAACACACCCCGTCCTGTTCGCTAACCTCCGACAGCTACGGCAGCGAGAGGCAACACTCGCCTGTCGCCAACGGTTACCAAACAAACAAGCTAAAGGTCGTCCTGCTGCGAGAAAACAATGGAGTCCTGATAGAGAGAGTGAGCGGAGAAAGTGTGTAATGTGACATTTAGACAGAAACAGAGAGGAAGTGATGGAGGAGAAAAACAAGAGATGATGATGGAGGGAAAGAATTAACAGAGAAATGAACAGAGAGAGAGACGGACAGAGACAGAGGACGGGTGTCCATGTTCTTAAAGGGTTACAGCTGACTGAGGTGGAGGGACAGAAACGTCTCATCACTGTTCATCTAAAGAAGTGAATCATCTTTATGTTTATAAAATGATAATAAATCTACTTAAAAGTTCTTAACTTCATTTTTGAGAATTGGGAAAAAAAATTTTTACTCTAGAAAAACTATGTGAGCAGACAGTGACAGGACGTCTTGTGTTTTCTTTTCTTCATCAGTAGCGAAGACGGAGCAGCACAGAGACATTCAACCAGGATTCATGTCTTCATCTGGACGTCCAGAGTTCACGGAGGTCAAACTGTCTCAGAGACGACTGTTACTGACAGCGGGGCTCCAGTGAATTTAAAACAATTCATACTGAGTTTTTTATCTGACCCTTGTTGGGTCATGTGACTGACAGAACTCAACCTGATTGGACAAAGATCTCATCAGTTCAGGCTGATTGATTATCCTGAACGATGAGCTCCAGTGTTCAAACTCTGACTGTCCCAACATCTGAAAATCAAAATGTCTCTCCCAAAGACACACACACACACACACACACACACACACAGCAGGTGGACAGCAGCTGTATAAATGTGTGTGTTGTTGTTTATCCTGAAGAACCCTGAGAGTGTTCAACTTCACCAAGACTATTTAAAGACACACACACACACACACACACACACACACACACCTGTGACCTATAAAAACCTTAAGTGAGCATTTCCAGCCAACAGCTGGAGGTCCAGATCCTTGAGAGAAACACACACACACACACACACACACACACACACACACACACACACACACATTGTTGTTGAGGACAAACTTAAAACAGACTCATGACTCTTTAAAAATGAAAAATAAACTTTGATGCTCACAGATGGTTTAGATCGTCATGGCAACACAGAGGTTACACATCAGCATCAAATGATACTGAAATAAAGCACATTTCACAATCATGTTTCATTCATTCTTGAGAAAAATTTATTTTGAGCTTTAATTTTTACTCTTCAACGATAAAAGTTTTTATTTTTTTGTGGGACACGATTTGTCCAAATTCTCTGCAATGTTGCGGCTGGTATCAATACATTTTATTGATATAGTAATATTATTTATTTGTTGCATATTCTGATGTTTGTTGTGTTTTTCATTATCAGTCAATCTTTGTAAGTTATTCAATAAAAGTACAACATTTTTCTCTGAGATGCTACACCTGTTTTCACGTCTAGTGATCAATCTGGCAATAATCTGGCAATATCGATGGTTTGGTCCAAAAACTGTTGAAAAATGATGCTCAGACTCTAAGATGACGACCTGAAACTCAAAGATATTCAGTTTACTGTCAGAGACGAGTAAAGAAACCAGAAAATATTCACATTTAAGAAAGAAACTTCTGAGTCGACGTGTCTAAATTTAAGTTTGTGTTTCATCGACGGGGGGAAACGAGTGTCGACCGGCCTGTCGAGGATCTGTTGACCCTCCAGCTGTTGGATGAAATGCTTCAGAGCAACTGTGACGACAGCTGACACACACACACACACACACACACACACACACTTTCCCGACCGTCCTCCTCCCACACACAGACAGTATTCATCCCCCCCCAGGCTGGACAGACCACATGACATGTTGGGGGGGTGGGGGGGGGCAGTAACAGGACTGAACGTTTGTTGTTCACAGTCAGACTGAACATTAATGATGAGACAGCAGCAGTGTGACGCTCAGCTGCTTCACTTTCATATCAGAAGTCTGCAGGGAAACCTGATGATTTAAGAGGAAAACATCATGTTTTACACATAAAGCTGTTTTCAGTCACAGATTTATATCAGAAATCCATAAAGAAATCAGATGATTTAACAGTTCAACAGAGTTAATTGATAACTCATCTGTCATAATGTCTCCTGTGTCTCTCTGGAAGAGACAAGGCTAACCCTGATGATGTCACAGTGATCTCACAGTGATTGTGGACAATGAGACAATGTCCAACATACAGTCGGTCAAATGACTTTGTCCACCGTCAGGAAAGAACTTGGATGTTTGTCTGTTTCTTTTCCTCGTAGAATGATCAGTCAGTCGACAGAATATTCATTTTGATAATCAAAATTATTTTTCAAGCAAAACAGATTACAAATACATAAATATATGTTTAATCTGAAAAAAGAGAATTATTGAATGAACTTTAAAAAACTTTATTCAGTGGGCGACACACAATTCAATTGAGTTAATCTAACTTATTAAATTGATTATATTTGTTTTACCAGCTGAAGTCATCTGTCTTTCAAAGGTCTTTTTATTGCTTATCAATAATGAACAAAACAGGAGCTGGACAGGGAAAGATGTTCTTCTTTGTTTTTCTAAACAACAGTCACACACTGAAGTCGTCTTTTGAAAATTCAAAACATTTTTCAGACAAAAAAAAGAAAATTGTTCACAAATCAATCAAAGTTTTTTTTCAAACCCAGTTAAGAAGTTTGATTAACATAATCGCTCTAAAGTTTAATTAATTTATTTGTATGTTTGTCCAACATCTCTCTTTTTTCAGTGTAGTTTCTCTGTTTTCTATCTCAGTAAACTGAATCTGTGTTTGGACTGTTGGTCAAATGACACAAGACATTTGAAGACATCACCTTTTAAGACAGTTTATATATGAATCAATCAATTAATTTAGAGAACAATCTCTTGTAAACGGCGTGTTGTTTGCAGCCGTTGTGAACTGAACTGAACTGTTTGAAGGAGTCGGTGGGTTCAGACTGTCGAGCAGCTGACAGCAGCAGATGGACGTTCTGATATGAACCATCACAGCTGAGCGAGAACAGCAGCTCCGCAAACACAAATCACCCAACAGTTACTGTCAGGAAACGAGGATTTCACCTTCAGAGAGGCTGCAGAGGCTCCACAGCACCTATGTGAAGTGACACCACCACAAAAGTACTAACACTTTTCCAAAAAAGTTGTGTAAAACATAACTACAAACAAAACGCAATCATTTGCATCATGATGCTTGATTATGAAAATAATCAACATAATAATAACACCTTGAAAAATAGACAGAGCTAGATAGAGCCATTTTTCAACTAATAATTTTCTCACTAATCAATTAGTTGTTTGGTCCATAAAATATCAGAAAGTGTTGATCGAAGTCCAATATGACGTCTTCAAATGTCTTGTTTTGTCCAACAAGCTGTCTGAGAATCTGGATGGAGGTTTTGCTCCATAAATAATAAACTGAAGATCAAAACTACACAGCATCAGAGTACAGAGTTTGTCCTCCAGACGACTGTCGCCATGTTAACGTTCACTTCTTCTCCCGTTGGAGCCACCGTGAACCTGACCTCTGACCTCTGACCCGCTGCCTGCCGCACACCGACTCTCCACCAACATCATCATGGTCTGAGGATCAGTCCTGCCTCCTGACTCACAGGAGCTCCATCATGCTCTGATTATAGGAGATAAAATCACATTTTAAACTGGAAACGTTTGAATAAAAGTTGTATTTATTCAACTGATTGTTGCCTTCAACAAGTTGGTACCTGACATTAACCTGATCAGATTGCAGATCAATTAATTTTACTTAATTACACACAGAATAAACTGTTCAGGATGCAGCTGTCACATGTACGTCTGTATGCAGACGATACAGTTCTTTACAAAGACGACAGATGAACGTCTGCAGGCTCAAACAGAGGATGTATAGAGAGTTCATTTATTGTTTAGAGTTTAGAGAAGAGAACACTAAACCCTTAGAACCGTGTGTCCATGTTCTTGTATTGTCCAGATTCATTTTAGAACATCTGGGCAGAAAAAAAAACACATTAAATGTGATTTTGTCTGATCTGAGCCACGTTTGGAGGTGGTTTGACGTGTGACTCCAGTCAGATTTCTACAGATGTGTCAAAGTCCAGATGTTCAAATCAGATTTCCAGGTGTCTCTTGCTTCACAACAACAACGTCAAATCCAGAGTGACAGAAGTGCATCAGATCTGATTATTGTGATGTGTAGCATCATCTGTCCATCACACCACACAGACTCAACACGACTGAACAGTGTGATTGATTAGATCAATGGATTTCTCACGCTTCCATGATGGAGAGCCACGCCACCGGTTTACGCTGTTACTGACACCTGCGTTGTTACCACAGCAACCCATGCAGAGAGGCTAACACTAAACACCTTCGAGGTACCGGAACTTACAGAACTTTATAAGTAACAGGGTTGGTGTCTTGAAGTAGACGTTCTCTTTGATTTCAGTTTTGTTCTCAGACAGTCGAGTGTTTTTGTTGATTTTTCAGTTAAGTGTTGTCTGGTTTTTGTTATTTGAGGTTTAGCTGCTTCCTGATTTAAAGGACGGTCGTTATGTCTAATGAGAACAAACAGGAGACGTCCTGTCCTCCTCCAGGGTTCTAATCCTCAGAGTCTCCTGGTCTCCGCTGCAGGAAACATGAGCTCATCATCTGTCTGACGGGGAGCAGGAGGTCTGATCTGCAGACTGGACTCACACTGAGACACCGGCTAATTGGTGTCAGTTAAAAACAGTCTCATGTCATTAAACAGAAACCAGAGAGGAACCAAACCTCCAAACCATGAGATGTTCTCCACACTGTCTGGGTTCAGGTCTCTGGTTCTGATGCTGTTTTGTGGTTTTGGTGGTAATTTAGTGGTTTTACAAGCGTACACACCTGACCTCTGTCTGAACAGAGCAGGAACCAGAGCTGAAGTCAAATCAAGTTCATCACAAATTACAAAAGAATTCAGTTTTCTATCAGCGAGCTTCATTTTTAGCCACAAATACCAAAATTTAGCTTGAGAATGTGAATATGTGCTGCTTTTGGACTGTTGGCTGGACAAAATGAGACATTTAAAGACAACAACTTGGACTCTGGTGCTTCATGTTAGTATACTTTCAAATATACACATCTACAAAAAGACAAGAAAATAGAGTCCGCCTGACAAATTCTCATCAAAAATGATTGTTTTTCAGCACCTTGTGATGAATATAAATGCCTCAAATACTTCACAGGTTGATAACCTTCAATTTGAGTCCAGGATCACCCTTCTGTCTTCAACATTACGTGTGTTATGGTGGAAAATAAAGAGAAAATAGAGATCAGCATGTTTCTCTCATCTAACAATAAATTCTGTTGTACTGCTGTGAGACCTCAGTGAGCTCAAAATAAGAATCTTATTTATTTCTTTGTCTCATGAGACAAAGAACAAAGACAAGATGATTTCCTCTGGGTGATGATGTGCAGATATTATCCTCAAACTGAACTGTGGATTCAGAGAATCTGATGTTTTCAAATCCATCATAAATGTTGAAAACAATTAAAACAGTCCTGATGATTCTGAGTCTGTGAGCAGCTGATCATCAGGCTGAAAGGGTTAATACAAGTTAAAATGATCCAAACACACACACGGCTGCAGATAAAGAGTGTGTGTGTGTGTGTGTGTGTGTGTGTGCGTGTGTGTGTGCGTGTGTGTGTGTGTGTGTGTGTGTGTGTAGAGGAGTGTGGGGGGGGTTCTGGCTGCAGATGGACATTCCTCTCTGCTGACTGCTACAACACATGGAAACCATTACACACTGAACACACAGAGTGACAGCGCTTTAACAATCAACACACACACACACACACACACACACACACAGGAAACATGGGACTGATCAGACTGAACTGATCACTTTTCTCTCTGCTGCTGCAGATATTAGAGTTTTTGTCTTGTGTTCTTGTGTTCTCTGGCGGAACACTTTGATTCGTCTGTGTTCTGATGACTCTATCTGCAGAGAATGACCATAAATTCCACCTTAAACCTCCAGACTTTGACCAACATTCATGTTTTTTGAGTGCTGACGTTCATGAAGAGGCTCAGGCTGAACAACTCAGTGCAGAAACGTTTGACTGTGAACAGAAATCCTGCAGAAACACAACGTGACCTCTACGCTGAATACAACAGAAACAAACTGCAGAAAACAAAAAGTGATTGAAACAACGTTCAGTGTGGGTTTATTTCATCTCAACAGTCATTGGCTGGATTCTTTTACTTCCCTCTGACTCACAGCGCTTTTTAGTCTGTTTTAAAACTGCAGCATGAAGATTTGAAGCTCATTATGTCCACCTCTTTTTTTGTTGTTGTTGTTGTTGGTCAGATTAACAATATGTCGTTACCACGGTAACCAACAAATGCTCACCATCACCTTAAAACAGACTTAAAAAGTGAGGTTCAAGATTAAAACAGCAGGAAAATACTCATATAATTATCATCTGTAATAAAGATCCTTCAGTCACGATCAATAAAGCTGCTGTTTCACTACAAATCTCAGTTTCTCAGTAAACTGATGACAAACGTCGTCTTTCTCAGTAAACTCAGAAACACTGATCGATATTTTTCTGACAGCTTATAGACCAAACAACTAATCGATTAGTGGGAAAATTATTGCCAGATTGATCACAAGTTGAAAAATAGGTCCGAACCTATTTTTCAATTGACAAGATTGTGACAGGGTTAATTTTGCACAAATTTCTGATTGATTGATTAATCAAGAAAATGATCAATAGATTAATTGATAATGAAAATAGCTGCAGCTGTAATCCTGATGCAGAGAAACAGAGGAGGAAAGTTCACTGACACGTTACCATAAAAACTCCCTCTGTTCTCACTTTTCATGTTGATCTGAAACAAACTGAGTGAGGAGGTTCTACAGGGTTCTGCTGGGTTCCAGTGGGTTCTACTGGTCTGCAGAGGATCAGTTCCTGGTTTCCTCTCAGGTCTATTTTCAGCAGCTGTCGGAGGAGTTGGAGCAGAGCAGAGCTCAGCTGTCCTGCCATCAATCACCTCTTACTCACACACACACACACACACACACACACACACACACACACACACACACACACACACACACACACACACACACACACCCTGACCTCCTCCTCCACCCCCCCGGCCTCACAGACCCCCCTGACCCTCCTGCAGCTGCAGACTCAGATCTGAAGGTTTCATTCATTTCTGCTGGAGGCTGCAGACAGTTTCAGATTTAGCTCCACTGACTCGACATTTAAAGATTTCAAACATCGATATTTAAGAGTAAAATTCATCTGATTTGTGCCAAAATGTCATCTTGAAGACTGTTTTCATCATTATACATGCTGAGCTGAAGCTTTCTGGGTGATTTTTCATCAAGATTTTGTGCAAATTTTAGCCAAATTTCCAGAAAAATCATCTAAATAAAACATGAATAGTTCATGTAAGCACTGCAGAAGAAAAGGACACAATGAAACGACGACAGAAAACTCAGAACTTTCCTTTAAAACTCGATCAATAAAGACAATAAATTCTCAAATAATGCAAACACATGATGATCTATAGACCATGATGCATTGCTGTAGATTGAACGAGCAAACGATCCGTGATCAAATATCTTGATGTTGATATTGAAACAATATCAGGGAGGACTACTGGTGCTTTGATCAATAATCATCAGTAATATGAATATAATCAATCAGTTGGTAAAGAAATAAATATGAGACTGATATTGATAAGATGTCTCTAATGATCACAAACCTCCACAAGAACACGACCAGGACTGTACTGTGTTTGGACAAATAATAATAATGATGATAATAATAAAGATTGTCTGTTTGCAGTAAAATATCTGGATCCAAACAGGCTGTTTTGAATTGTTTCAGTCATTTTCATGCAATAATGTCAGAAAAATGCAGTTTGAAGCCTCTAATATGGAGATTTAAGACTTTTCTCTGTTTATTATCATCTTAAACTGAATCTCTTTAGACACAAAGAGACATTTAAAGACATCACTTTGGACATGTGTCATTATTTTCTAGACGTTGAAGCTGTGAATTAAACATGACAGTTAACTTTGGTCTGTGTTGTTATTTGAAGAGAGGAGAGAAACTTCAGGCAGGTAAACTTTTGACCTACTTGGCCGACCAGCAGATGAAAAAATAAAAGCATTAAGAGCTGAACTCTCCCTCTGACTGATCTGAGATCTGATCTGAGGTCTGATCTGAGGTCTGATCTCAGTCCTGGTTGGAGTCGCTGAGGTGCTGACGTGTGTTCAGACTGTGGAGGTGAAACCAGATCAGAGGAAACTGGAGTTCAGTTTCTTTACTGGCAGAGTTCAAACTTCCACAAACAACACTTCCTGTTTCCTAAAACGTTTCCTGCTTCACTTCCTCTTCCAGCCCCGTAACGACGAGTCTGCACTCTCAAAGGAGGTTGGAACATTTCTGATTGGCTGACAGCTGTCAGGTGTTTAATCTGTGAATATTCTTTTCTTGTTAAAACGCTGGAGTAAATAACACGTTCACTTCCTGTGGCAAAGAAAATTTATCTCTTTACTTCATGTGGAGTTCAACTTTGGTGAACTTTGACCCTGACGCCACAGATTTGGATGGAGCCACAACCTCCTGCTGTCCACTACAGCCTGCCGCCTCCTCCTCCTCCTCCTCCTCCTCCTCCTCCTCCTCACCAACAACACCAGAATATTTGTCTGCTCTTCATTTTTTCTCACATCCAACATCCAAAGAAGTCAAACCAGCGAAGTGACTTCGATGAGAGCCGTCATACGTCACGTCCTACGACCACGCCCCCCTGTGTGGTGTGAGTCTGTGTCAAACTGAGCTGAATGTGTCTGTAGATCAAAGTGAATCAGAAAAGAGTCTCAGCAAAGGTGGAACGAAAGATTTTACTCTGAAAATATATGATTCTACCATAAAACAGCTGTTTATTGAATGGAGTTTCCTTCAATGGGAGCAAAACAGCAAAATAAAGAGTTTTACTGATATAAAAAAAGTGACAGATATTCACGAAATACATCATATTAAGGTAGTTCTGGGTCAGTTTGTCCACTTTTCTTATTTTCTTTCTGCTTATCTGACCTGTCAGAAGATCTGGGCTCCTAAAAGCTAACAAGCAAAATGTTTTTCTTCTTCTTTTTTTCCTACAGTGATCAATCTGGCAATAATTTTTCCACTAATCAATTACTTGTTTGTCAGAAAATGTTGATCAAAGTCCAAGATGATGTCCTCAAATGTCTTGTTTTGTCTAAATTTCAAAGATTTTTATTTTACTGTCAGAGCATAATTTAAAAAAAACATCTGGAATCAGAGAATTTTGACATTTGTTTTGTAAAAAAATAATAATATTTCAGTACTTATTGATTAATTGTTGCAGTTCTAGTTTAATTTTATATTTAGATTAACAGTTTTGAGGAAAAAAGCTGTTTAATTACTTTAGTTTATTCCATCTATATTATTAGACTTTTACTGATTTATTGATATTATTTTATTTAGATCATGTGAGTATTTTTAGGGTGTTTTTTTCTGGTTCAGGTTTATTTGTGGTGTCTTTGAGCTCATGACAACAATAAAACCTTCATCATCTTCATCACAGTAGCTCACACACTGAACACGCACTTTGTTGTGTTTGTGCGTAAACTTCGTGCGTAAACTTCGTGCGTAAATTGTGTCCGGACTCACCGATGGAGACGAGTTTGATGTGCTCCCTCTCCAGGAACTCGAGCGCCACAGAGACGTTCTCCAGCTTCATCTGTCTGAAGTTTGGTCTGCTGTGGTACTTCCGGTACATCTTCTTCTGGCTCAGCACCTCCAGCAGCCCGATCAGCTTCAGCCCGTCGCTCAGGTCCTTCTGCAGGTCCACAATCCGCTTGTTGAGCACCTTCAGGTGCTCGTTGCACCACCTGGTGAAGGTGTTCTGCTGGATCTTCTTCCAGGGCGCGTCCTCCGCCAGGTCCTTCTCTGTGGCCGGCATCTCCTCCTCCTCATCGCCGGTGGTGTCGGCGGAGCTCTGGTAGAAGAGCGGCTCTGGGTAGCTGCTGTGGTTCATCATGGTGCCAAAACTGACCCCCTTTTATAAGCCCGAGCCGGGCCGAGGAGTGGGAAGAGAAGAAGAAAAAAGAGAAAAGAAGAAGAAGAAGTGGAGCTGCAGGGGCAGAGCCAAGCCTGCTGGGAGGGACGCACCAAGGAACAGCGTGTGCGTAAGGAGTGTGCGCGTAAAAAGTGTGTGCGTAAAGACTGGAGACATGCGCTCCAGAGCCGTCAGTCCGCTCCGGGAGGGGTCATAGATTCAGACCTGAAGCAAAAGTACAGAAGAAGAAGAAAAAGTAGAAAAGAAGAGAAAAGTTTGAGTTGTTTTGTTCCTCCGGACAGCGTCGCTCCGTGTGTCCGGGCTGTGAGGCGCAGAGGGCGGCGTGGCGGCCTGCGGAGAGTCGGGACTGCTGCTGCTGCTGGAGGGTCTGGATCAGAGGTTTAAAGAGCTCAGCGTCACTCTGCTGGACTCCCAGGAATGCCCCCCCCCCGTCCTGACCATATACAACCCCGACCCGGGCATCCTCCGGTCCCTCTGTGATACCGAGGCCGCAGCTCATTGGGCGGTGACGGGACAGGGGGGCGGGGTCACCCAGGACCCCCCCGCCACCTCAGGACAGCCGCGGTGACACCTCTGGATATTTATAGAGGCTCCAAACCGGGAGAGACACCGGGACTGTTAGAAAAAAAAAAGAAGAAAAAACTGTTCATAAAGATGTGTGAGGAGAAAACATGACGTCATCTGACAGGCAGCCAATCAGATAACAGTGTCAGACTGAGAAAAGTGCAGGAATCCCCCCAACACACACACACACACACGCACACACACACACAAACACACACACTTACACACACACACACACACACACACACACACACACACACACACAAACACACACACACGAGAAAAATATCTGAAAACAAAATAATGAGCTCAGATTAATCTAAGATCAGCTCTGATCAGAGTTCAGTGAAACTAATCAATGTGGAGATTCTTTCTAACCAAAATTAAAATAAATAAATGAAAAAAGCAAAATGTTACATAATGGCATAAAAAATAATAATTCTTCTTCTGTGGACATTTTCTCATGATAAATTATCTCTTTGTCTCGACAGATGTGCCTTTTGTGTTGTTTTTTTTCCAAAATAACATGATAACCTGTTTTGAGAAAATGATCTTTGTTATCTTGAGATAACATGTCGAGTTAACAGCATTAAAAAATAATTAAAGTACGGCTGCTCTCAGCTTCGTTTTCTCGTGATAAATGATCTCGTTATGGAGAGAAATCAGCCTTTTGTTTTCTTGAGATAATAAAATAATTAATTCCTTACCTCAAGAAAAGTTTCCTTTGTCAGTTATAATAAATATATGAGAGTTCAAATTTCCCCAGAAGAGTTCAATCAACCTGAAAAACCTTTGAGCCACAAGACAAAACTCTAAAATTTTATATTTTTGAAATAAAAATGGAAAAAGTCCACATTTTATAATTTTTTTATGATTGTGCTCAGTAGATGTTGAGTTTTGAAAATCCTTTATAAAGATGTTGACTAACCTACTTGAGAAAACAAAAATATCTTTCTATATTTGCAGTCGGTTCTCCGTAACGTTCTGCCACGTTCTAATACTCACTATAAAAAACACACAGAGGTCCAAACACAGTGACTCACTGTAAAAATATCTCCATCATCTCATCTCATATTTCTGTCATCATGAGAGTAAAACAGCAGCCAGCAGAGACCTGAGGACTAATTATAGAGACAAACTAAATTAAAGCTGAGTTTAATTAAAGCTGTGACTCATGATACAGACTCTGCTCCTCTGAGACGGACACAGAGACTTCATCATCGTCACCATCACTTACAGCAACTTCATTACATCAAATTCTCACTGAAGGTTTTCTCCAGCTTCTTGTTCTCTGAGATCCCAAAACCTGCACAGAAAAGTACGGAAGCCCTGAGAGGCAAATGAGAAAAGAAAATTCTGGTTAGGCTAATGCTAACGGCAGATTAGCACACAGATAAACTAAAACATGAATGTTTTTTTGGTTCTAATTTTGCATTAAACTCCGTAATATAATCCATAACATAAAGTAACATAACACGACACAGAGCAGCATGAAGTAACATAAAGTAACACAGTGTAGCGTTACGTAATAAAGTAACGTAATGTAGCATGACATAACGTAACATAAAGTAAGTTAATGTAACATAATGTATCATAACGTAACGTAACAAAGTAACAGTGTGGTGTAATAAAAAAAACATGGCAAATACAGTAAAGACAAGGATAAACGAGTTTTTATTAGTCCATTTACAAAATGTACAGGCCCTTTTAACAAAAATAAAATAAAAATCCAAACAGACATTAATGTTGTGCAGAAACATCACTGATACAGTTAAATGTTCCGTCCTTTACAGAAGAACAGAGGAACAGAAGAACCCGTCATTTAAATCAGAAGCAGAACAAACAGCAGCCAGATGACGACATGCAGCAGAGTTCATACAGCAGCACACCTGATACCTGACAGAGACAAACACCAGCGTGTCAAAGCCCACAGACGACCTACAGACGACCTACAGACGACCTACAGACGACCTACAGACAACCTACAGACGACCTACAGACGACCTACAGACACGCAGCTGGAACAACCAAGCAGAACAGTAAAATCTGAGGAGTTTAAAACAGACATTTTGTGAAAACATCTTGTTCTCTGTTGTTCTTCTCCAGAGTCAGATCAGGTTCACCTCTGTGCCTCCGGTATGCAGTTAGCCTAGCTTAGCACAACAACTGGAAACAGGGGGAAACTGCTAGCCTTGCAGCAGTTGTAGTTAAAGAAAAAGCTTCAAAGCTAACTGCTGCTAAATCCACTATTACTCCTTTGTATGTTTTCTCATCGCATATCATCTATAAACAGTTACTGTGACATCAGTGTAGCATCATTTAGAGACAAACAAAAACACATCTAATGTCATTATTGATTTGGTTACAGTAACAATAGCTAGCACGCCCTCATGCTTGCAGTCTTTGTGCTAAGCTAGGCTAGAAACATCTTGGTGTTAAACCAGCTATCACACATGCTTGCTAGTTTGTAGCTATCAGAGATTATCTAAATACAGACAGCTAGCATGATGGAGAATATGCTCTGATACAAACATAACGCTAATTACGCTTACACTAGTACGCATGCTAGTTAGCACTGGCTAGCAGTTACCTTATGTTTCCAGTCTTTGTGCTAAGCTAAGCTAAACACACATAGATGAAACTGATGTGAACCATCCAGCTCTGGGGAAAACAGACAACTAAAAGATCTTTAAACATCAGACGTTTTAATCTTTTTACTACAAAAAATAGTAATCAAACAGTCAAAAGTAACTAATGGAAGAATTGGATTACAGCGCTCATGCTACCACTGTCATATTCAGAGAGTCTCGTCTACAGCTGCTACAGCGTCTGAAGCTACTCGTCTACTTTCATGCAAATGTGCTAATTTGCTAAATCTAACATGCAACACTGAGCTAACGTTAGCCGAGACGCCGCTGAGGACGGACTGATGCAGCTTCCTGATGTCACGGTTTCACCCAACAAACAACCAAATAATCTGCATGTTCTTCTCTCTTTTTCACTTAATTTTGTACATTATGGGGAAAACTATGAAAATATTAAAACTGTTCTCAAAGACACAGAAGACATCTGTGCTTTGAGGTTAGGAGAACGTTTCGTTCAACAGTTTTTCCGACACAAGTCAAATGTTCCTGTGTGGTAAAAAATGTGAACTGGAACATCTGTCGAGCTCTTTCACAAATAACCTCATTAGAACCTTTAGAGAACTTTGTCTGACAATTTTCATGTGACATTTTTGTACAAAACTGAAGAGACAGTTTTAGAGTTGTGGTGACAGATGTTCTTTGACAATAAGAAACGTTATGGGATTTTTAAATATTTGCTTATTAAAGTATTTCCACACTGAGTCTGAATTTATCAGGGAGACATCAACAAAGTAACTAAGCAACAAGGTCATTGTGTTTTTTTTGTTTTTTTTTTAATAGATTAATGTCGTAAATTTACTGGGGAATTTTTGTTTTTAATTAATGTGGTAAACTTGTGCAGAATTTTTTGTAGAACGTAAATTTAAGAGGAAAATTACTTTTTAGATTAATGTGGTAAACTTACAAGATCTTTTTTTTTCTAGATTAACGTCATAAATGTGGTAAATTTCTGAGAATTCTTAATGGTAGATGTGTTACATCATCACACAAATCATGATTATGATTTTGATGATCACCATCATCAAAACAATATAATAACAATAAAAGAAGCTGCACTGATTCTGAAGCTGGAAGTGAAATGTCAGCTGGAAGATATTAAGAAACCAATAATCAATGAACCAATAATCAGTCCGTCCTCAGTCTGTTTCTGCTGCTACATTATTGGACAGAACCTCGTTAGTCTGATCAGCTGTTTGAAAAATAACGTTTAAAACAAGCAGCGACTCAGAATCAGACTGGAACTATTCTATGTACAGTAACAGTACAAACAATTATTCATCAATTAATCAATCATTAATATTGATAAAAATAAAGCTACATAAGTAAAGAGTTTGTACAGAGTGATGTCAACATGCAGCATCCAGGAAGAATCTGAGTTTTTACTGACAAATGAAATAAAATAAAGATCAGAAGAATCTGATGAACAAATATTCAGTCAGCGTTTAAACCTGCAACCAAAAAAAAAATGTACAAAAGTTCACATTTTACAGACTGAAACTGTTTCCTGTCAAATCACTAATCAAACATTAAATCACACATTTGACACGTTTTCAACATCAAGACACCAGAAAGAGTTCAGAGACACGACAGTAAAGACGACAACAACTACAGAAGCCCAGACACGTCAAAAACCCAAGATAGATTAAAAGACATTGATGCTCAAAGTCAAAGTTAGAATAAAATAAAACTAAAGTTATTCTTGAGAATTAGAAGATTTAGAAGTCAACATTATTAGATGGTACATCAAAGTTTATTACTATTATTATTACTATAAAGTCAAAATTATAAGTTTTAAAGTCAGAATTATGAGAAAGTCAAAAGTTTGACTCAATAAATCAAAATTATACGACAGCGTATTGGAGCCACTGTAGGTGGAAAAGAATAAGCAGAGAAAAATATTTATTTAATCCAAATATTTACTTTTCTCTCAATATTTGACTCAATATCTCAAAATGATGACTTTGACTTTAAAAGTCAGAATTTCAACTCATAATTTGAACTCTAATATTTTATTTTCATTATCCCTCATTTTTATCAATCACAGGAATGAGCAGATATTTTAGCAGAAATGGGCAGTGAGCAAATTAAAATTTTGATTCATCTCATAATTTTGACTTTATAGGTTATAGTTTTGACTTCCAACCATTTTTATAATCTTTTATTAAAGTTATTATTATTTTCCTGTGTAAATGGGCTTCTGTACTTTACACAGAAAACTAAATAAATATCAGCTGCTTCAGTTTTAATGATCCACCTCTTTAACCAAACATCAAACATGGTGCCACGTTATTTACAGAACGTCTGTTTGTCTCTGTAATAATCTGATTAATTCAAATAACTTCACATCAAACTGTCATGCAAAAACTATAAACTGTTAATGTCACATGCTGTTTATGATGTAGAACAGTACAGGTCCTGTTACAGCCTGATCAATGTCCTTATGCTTAATGCTTATTTCAGGTGAAATTCGGAGAGTTTGTTGAAGGCTGACTTTGTCACATTAATGCCACGTCGTATATCATCATCACAGTTCAGTTTCTGACAGTTTGTAAAACTCGCGACAAGGGAAAGATTAACTTTATATTTCAATGTTTTTATCAGTGTCACATCGCTGGTGCTTCGATTTAAAATGGAATGACTTTTATTTTGAAGTAACTGTTTGCTAAAGGTCACATGCAAGAAAAAAAAAAACCTTAAATTTAAATACCTGATTCCAACCTAAACAGGATCACAGTCATTTTAAACGTCTGATTATAATTTATATCATTATTTGGTCACTAATTAAATGTAAACATGAATCAATCAGCATCAATTTAACAACTAAAACTCATCTGTGTGCAAAAAAAGATGGTGGGTGAGATTTATTCACCCCCAATAAAAAGATTAAAACAAAGAAAAGAAGATTTTACAGTTTCTCTGGAGTTTGAGATCTGATCAGATCTGGTATCTCTACAGCCCCGTTCAGACAGGATTCATTTATTTATCATTTCATGCAGACAAACTAATGATTTTTGGGCTAAAGACTGTTGTTTGAGGTCAAAGTCAAGCAGCAGATGTTTAGTGGTTTCAGATGAAGAAAACAATAATGAAGGTGTCCCACAGGGCTCTGGTCCCGGTCCTCTTCTATTCACTGTTCTATGTTTAGAACGTCATCTCTGCCGTGTGGATGTTTTCTTCAACGGAACATCAGGAACAATGAGAATATTTACTGTAAATAATTTCTACTAATCCTGTCCAAACAGGGCGGTGCTAAAGCTAAACTATCATTTAAAATATTTTAAATGTAGCTTTACTCTTTCACCATGTGTTGATTTTTCAGATGTAATAAATATCATCTGTATCAGTTACACTACTTTTCATTCTCAACACATTTTCTACAAGAAACACACAGTTTCAGTTTCCCCCAAAAAAACAAATAAAAACATTCGTCTCCAAAATCATAAACTGACTCTGTTGCATTTTCTGTGTAAAAAATAAGCCTCTGACATTTAAAGCAACTCTGGCGTGATCTGAGCTTAAAACTGGCACAGTGAAATCAGTCAAAGACACAAAAATAATCTGTCATCACAATGATTCAGCTCCAACAAACAACTTTCTAAAGTGCTATTCTTCTTCTTTAGACCTGTTTGGTTCTACAAACATACAAATACAGACTTTAAATTGATCTGTGAAGGGAGAAATAGATCACAGAAAGATGACTGAATTCAGATTTTCTTAAATCTGCTGTTTTTATCATGCTACAAACCTGTTAAATAATCCATATTGACTGTATTTTTAGGACAAACATATAATAAGATAAAATACAGCGTTACACAGGACTAAAGCAGAGTTAATTAAAAATACTACACAATGAAATTTCTGCTACCGTTAATCTCCGTCATCAGTGTAACTCAACAAGTGCAAAATATTCTTTTAAAATAAGGCAAAGAATTTTAGAGCTGAAACAGTTGTCAACTGTTGAACTGATTATCGAATAGTCACTTTATAAAGTAACAGTACAAAATGTTTGCTTTTATAAATGGAACAACTTTTAGCTTCGGGACTTTTGGTTTTACAAACCAAATGACTGATCGATTCATTGCTAAATGGTGAGACAGATTATAAAGTTGCAGCTCTAAAGAGTTTGATTCTCAAACTTCATCCGTCCGCCGTCACGAGCCAGAAGTACGAGTCTGGTTTTCATTCAGAAACACAAACACTGCAGCTGCTGCTTGTGTCGATTCTTCCTGGTGGAATTAAAGCTGCAGGAACTGATATTTTTGAGAGTAAAGTAATCAGACGACTGTTATAATGTCAAACAGACAGTTATTAAATCAACAGCTCAGTCCAAACTGAACCAAACCAGATGTTCTCAGGTGGAAACGAACATGTCGGCGTTCGTCACCACAGCTTCATTAGAGGTTTTCATTTTTCAGGCTGCAAAGTTTCTGTGGAAAACAAACACAGATTGTGCTACATTTACTTTACTGTTTTCACTGAAACAAAATAAATATTCCTGTTTTCCATAAAAATTTTGGAAAATCAAAAAAGTGGATTTTGTATTTTTCAGGAACAAAATATCTGAGAATTGATTTGTTTGTATTTTGAATATTAAACTGTTAAACATTTTGATCACTCCAACTATTAAATCTCAGATTATACAAATAAACGTTTGCAGTTTTTAACAACTTGGTTGAACTCAGCAGTTAGTGTTTTATCACTTTAACAGTAAAATCATTTACAATTCACCACCACAGAACCCTGTTTACTGTAAACCATGTAGGAAAATAAATACGTACATGTATTCACGTACAATATTTTCATTCTGGAGGTACTTTTCTATGCTACATCTACTCCAAATATTTTAGTCTTTACCCCACTACTTTTATTTCACGACTGAAGTTTCTTGTTAGTTTTACATAGAAAACATGTCAAAAAATAAAATAGACACATATACGTCGTCACCCAGCAACGTTAGAATGCTGCATAAATTCAAAAATATGTGTAATAATAATGATCAGAATTAGAATAATACGACACTCTATGGCTATTCTGCATTTTGAGAACTTTTTCATTTGGATATTTGAAGTAACTTTTGCTGATACTACTTCTGTACTTGTACTACAGCAACATTACTGAATGCAGGACTTTGACTATGTAACTGAGTATTTTTACTCTGGTATTACTGATTTTATTTGAGTAAAGAATGAAAGTACTTCTTCCACCATCGACTGCAGACTGAGCTGAGCGGCGTCCTTCGGCAGAAGCAAACAGCACATCCAGCTGAAATCTATTTACGGCGATCCACCTCAAGTTGTTTTTGAAGACAATGGAAAACTTCTGAAATATGCAAAATGACAATTTCCAGTCGGACTCTTGGATCATGATGATGGACGTCTGAAACCCTCACAGCCGATCAATAAGTCAACCGACCGACCTGCTGCAGGAAGAGTTGATAGTTTTCATGGACGACTTTGTAAATTCAGTGATTTTATTGCTTTTCCCTCCAGAACTCACTGACGTCTGTAGCGTTCGGGTGAAAACGTCTTGGCGGCGCGATCCCAAGAAACAGAGCGATGCAACAAGCAGACATCAGGAAAGCAACATGTATGAGGGCAGCGCTGGATGGGTGACGGCAATCCCACAATCCCAGAATTCCCAGGGAGGTCACTTCCTGCATAGTCCTCAGGCCCTAATGAAGCTGGGGACAACCAGAACTATAATGGCTGCCACGGCAACCGCTGCCACCGCCAGGTTCCAGCCTTCAGTGTCACTCTGCTGAGAAAGAGATGAAAGGATGTCAGGGGATGTTTTAAACATAAAGATCAGACGACTGACAAGAAGAAAAACACAGTTAACAACAAACGTTTTACACATGTCTACGCTAACACAACACGATGGAAACATTTAGAGGGGGACCGCCCAATGCTCCGACGGTCCGTTATCTGGAAACTCCAAATAGTCTGAAAGATGTCCCATTGGACCAAAAGCCTGTTAACCCAACAGCCCATTTTTCTGAAAACAAACACCCACTGCTCCGAAGGCTCGTTGTTCCAAAAATACACAAAAAATAAAACTTATAAATAAAACAGCAGAAGACAGTGGAAGTTATTACACAAGTTATGCCAGGCTAGCCTTTTCAGACCAATGGGCTGGTAAAATAAAGATTACTGTCTTTGGTATCTTTGCTACAGATGTACAACCTTTCAGTCCAATGGTGCATTTTTCATTTTTAAAACAATCAAAAACAAGGACCAAAAATAAATGTGTGCAAAAATCATTAATTCCATGAAACTCAAAACTGTCATGTGTTGTATACTGTAACTTTGGATGCTACATCTCTGAAATACAATAACATAATTATTTTGACTTAGTACAGAATTTATTTTTACATTAATGTTAAAACAGGATTCTTTTCTGAATCTTATATGGTTTTGTTCGTATGAAAACAGCCATTCAAACATGATGACATATTATTATAAAGACAAATAAATATTGAAAATTAAGAATGATCAAACAAAACTCAAAACTATGACTCTGTACAGTCGCTAGCATCTCAGATTTTAGTATTTCATAATTGAAACATAATAGAGTTGCTGCGTATGAAAATAGTCAGTTATTGTAAAATATATAGTGTTGTTAAAAGATATAGGACATCAAATTTATGAAAGGATAATTTTATCTGACAGTAATAATAATTGTGTAATACTGTTTATTCTTAAATTTTCTTGAACAGTAATAGTACTGTGAAAACCTCATACTGCTCCGACCCAAGAACAACCTGTGACTTAATATATCACAAATATCACTCAGAGAATCCAGAATATTACTCGTTATCATGAAAGTGATAAAGCATCGTAACCTCAAAACGTATGTTTAAAATGCATCTCTTTTCAAAAATGTTCACATTTGATTGTCAAAAATAAACAGTGGAAATTAATATATAAAAAGATCTATTTTGTTTATGATATGACTTAGTATTCAGGGCTATTAAATGTCTCAAATGCATTAAAATATCAGAACTGACAAAGTAAGTTAACACATTAACATAATATCTCATAAACATGATTCGTCATAAGTCAGAATGATGTTTTCTGACAGTAATATGCTTCCATACACACTTAAACACAGTCGTTTTGTGTGTGTGTGTGTGTGTGTGTGTGTGTGTGTGTGTGTGTGTGTGTGTGTGTGTGTGTGTGTGTGTGTGTGTGTTTAGCAGACATGTCATGTTGAAGTTACCCTGTAAGTCGATCCCTTCAGTGATGACTGACAGCCTCTCACCACATCCACACACTCTCTGACCACACAACCCTCCTGACTGGCTCGCACTGTCAGACTCACTCCACCACTCTGCCCCCAAACTAAATCTATTTCACATGCTTCTGTAGAGCTGAGAGCTGACAGCAGTTCAGTGTTTGGAGGAGAGGGCCATAACAGCACGCTCAAAGACACCAATCACAAAATTAAAACATTAAAGTAGACTAGAACTACCTGGGGACATGGTATGAGTTGGACTTCTTTTCCCAGGTGTTTGTTTCAAGTCTTTTAAAGGTTCCCTGTTTTTTCCCAGTTGTAGCTTGAGATAACAATGTTTTTAAGAGCAAGTCCTTGATTTGTTAGTATCACATCTACAGAGGACGTCTATACACTGAAACACAGTCTTGCCAACGATTTTCTCTACTGATCTCAAGACGATGAAGGCAGTGTGCCAAGAAACCCAGGAACAGAGACAGTGAATCAGACTGCAAAACTACTCAGGTTTCAGGAAAGAAACACATTAAACACATTTGTTAGACCTCAATGATACACATGGTGTGGTCTGGTCACCACGTCCTTGTACCTAAACAACAGAAGAGGTTGGTTACCAATAAGTGTTTTCTGATCAGAGGAACTTTTCCATTGTTCTAAGAACTGTTGTGGGAGCTGCAGCTGCAGTGTAAACCTCAACAGAAGGTAAAAGGCTCCTTGTACACTTATAAACAGAATATATATATATATATATATATATATATATATATATATATATATATATTGTTACCCTACTTTACCAGGAAGTAAAGTAGGGTAACAATAACTCATAGTTTCCCAATCTTGGTCCTTAGGGCTGTGACGGCCCACCCATGTGTCTTGTTTTGTTTACCCAGAGTCTGGGTGGGTCATCAGTGACTGGTTGCACCTGAGAGCTGGGAGGAGCCAGAGGGCATAAAGGGCTGCTGCCACCATTCCTCATGGTCATCTCACCATTTTAGTTTGGGTTTGAATTCTTATTTCAGCACTCCTACATACACCCCTATCCACCCACACGTGCACTACATTACTGATTACAGCTTCATCTCTTTCCACACATTATTTCTTTGGGTTTTTCAATAAAATATCCAAATTATTGATCTTTTGTGTGTGGACTCATTAAACGTTAAATTTAATTATCCATTTGTAGTGCTGTCCATTTGTTTTTTGTGTGGACTCCTCCTTTGTTGCAACTTTGAGCCAAGCTGTAACAAATGGGGCTTGTCTGGGATTTTTGAAAATCCTTAAGAAATGGTTGTTAGTGTTTTCTTGGCAGTTGATGTTTCTTCCAGGTTTAAACACAAATGTTAGAGGGATTTCCATACACAGTTGTTGATGATTGGATTACTAACAGTTTTTTTTTTATTTGGTTTAAGGTGCCATTCTGGACCTCTTCCTTATGGGGTGACGCCCACCCATGTGTCTTGTTTTGTTTACCCAGAGTCTGGGTGGTCGTCAGTGAGACTGGTTGCACCTGAGAGCTGGGAGGAGCCAGAGGGCATAAAAGGGCTGCTCTGTCTCTGGCTGGGCTGCTGCCATCATTCCTCATGGTCATCTCACCATTTTAGTTTGGGTTTGAATTCTTATTTCAGCACTCCTACATACATCCCTATCCACCCACACATGCACTACATTACTGATTACAGATTCATCTCTTTCCACACATTATTTCTTTGGGTTTTTCAATAAAATATCCAAATTATTGATCTTTTGTGTGTGGACTCATTAAATGTTAAATTTAATTATCCATTTGTAGTGCTGTCTTCTCTCTGCCCCAGTGTGAAGAATAGGAAGTGCTGCCAACTACCAAATGAGTTTTCACCTTTTCACTCCCGCCTTCTCGCTCTTTCAATCACATTCTCTTAACTCGTGGTTGTATGTTGTGCAGAAGCTCAACCTACGGAAGACCAGCTTGCAGCACTTGCTGTCTTGGTGATGATAATGCAAAGATAAAAAGTCTCTGAAGCAGCGTGGTTCTGGGAGTGTGTAGGTCCTCTTCAAAGAGTCTCCAAAACTGGTTGGTCCAAAATATCTTATGACGCCCAGCACAACATGACTGTTGGAGAGTACCGGCAGCCACAGGCCTAATAGACCTTAGGAAGTCATGTGGGGTGAAAGATGTGGTGAATGCTGTGAAAATGTTGGTAGGTAGGTTATGGGACCAAGAGATTTAGGAAGAGATCAAGGTTTGGTCAGCTCTGGGGGTAGAGATGTGATACCATTTTTACAGGACAAGTTCCAAGTTCTGAGCACAGGACTGCTGGGAAGTAGCTGCTCCCATTTGTGGCTAATAAATCACATGATATTGTGACATGATACACACATACAGAGCATTTCCAATAGTGTGAAGAGTATCGAACAACCTTTGATGTGGCACCACTGATGACCAGGTCGTCACAGTGTTTCGAGACAACAAAGATGCAAGAGACACAAAGTTGTTCAAGCGAGATCAATTGAGCAATGAGATACAAGTAGAAGAAGGAATGACTGCAGGTTTGAACATTCACAACAAAGAGAAACACTTTGACCTGAGTCTTGTCGGACCACATCAGATGAACTACTTTGTTTTAAGTACACTGAGGCCTTTAATTGAAATATGCTCATTAATCTGTGGTGAAACTTTAACTTCACACATTAAAGACAGAAAATCAGTCACTGTGGTCCCATAAAGAGGACAGAAACAGCTACTGTACATAGAGGAAGTTTGCTTGGATATAACTCCTCCATTCAGCCACTCTCGGATGCTAAAACAAGCAGAGCGTCTGGTAGAGAAAGAAGGGCGTGGCCATACCTGGTCCCTCTAGGATGCCAGCTCCTCCCACCAGCACCAAATCAAGGCCACTATTACAATCATTCCTATGAAGGGGATGGAGAGAACAGGGGCTCTGACGGACGAGTGCAGTTCTGGGAAAAAGACAAAAGGTAGGAGTGTAGGAAGGCATGGAGAGAGGGGTGTGGTAAGAGAAAATAAAACCATAAAATAATCAGAATAATAAAGTCAGAACGTGTTGAGAAGAAAAGCGCGTGGAGCAAACAAAAACAAGAGACAGATAAAATAATAGATAGAAAAGGGAAAAGAAACAAGTTGATAGGCAAGTAGGTTGAACATCAAGAGCCATCAAATTTACACAGAATTTGATATTGTAATTGTGTAAAGTTCATGTGAAACAAAGGTGATGGTGATCAGAAGATCATGACAATGAAGGAAAGGGAGGAAACAGAAAGAGCAGGCGATTAGAGAACGACATCAAAGATGATTAAAGACAAGATGGAGAGCTTTGGTAGCAATTTTTCACCGCCAGAGTCAAATTAAAAACATCTACATCTTGTCATTTAAAGATCTCTGCTTACACTCTGAAGTGCTGCTTTTACAGTCAACTCGAGCAGCACTGCAGTGTGGGTAACGGTTAAAGGTTTAACCACGAGGTAAACTATAACTATGGAGTACAAAAATGTCAGTGAATGATAGAATGGAGAGGAGCAGAGGTGGGACCAAGTCACCATATGTTGAACCAGAAATATACCCAGTTTAGTCTCAAGACTTGACCCTGAAGTCCCATGTTAAGTTCCAAGATAGGTCACACATCAAGATAAGTGAGTCAAATCCAAGTCAAATCCCAAGTCAGATCTCAGAAAAGAAAGACCAAAGTTCCAAGACAAATCCCAAATCACAAAATTCATGTCCCATGTCGAGTCAAGGCCCAGTCCAACATCTTGACAGGTGAGTCTCAAGTTGACTGTCAAGTCCAGTTCCAAGGTAAATGTCAGAAAGACAAAGTCCCAAGACAGGTCCCACATCCACAACAAGACAAACAAGTATGAAGTGGAATCTCTGGTCACATACCTAGTCAAAACAAAAACAAGGCAAGTCCAAAGTCCCATGACACATCTCCTCCCACATCAAAACAGGCAAGGCTCTAGCTGAATCTCAATACCAGTCCAAAGTCAAGTCGGGTAATATCTCAAATTAGTAAAATCAAGTACCAAGTTAAGTCTCAGGCAGGCAAGTCTCACATCCAATCTCTCCAGGTCAAGGTCTAATCAAGGTAGGCTCCATGTTTAGGCACAAGGCTTGATATTCAAGTCCCAAGTCAAGAAAGTTCCAAAAGTTCAAAGGTACGGGTCCAAAGTCAAGTAAGGCAAGTATTAGCACTCAGGTCACAGGTCTCAAGTTAAGAAAGTCCACATCCAAATGAAGTCACAAAGAGATAAGTCTGAAGTCCAGTTTCAAGGAAAAATTGGCAGTACCAAATTAAGACAGGCAAGTCCCAAATCAAGTGTCCTGTCTAGGAATAACCCTTAACACCAAATCAAATCCCAGGCCAACTCTCAAGTCACACTAATAGAGTTTTGTAAAGTCATGATGCCATAGTAGAGTCTTGACAGTTGAGCCCCATGTCTCTGCCTAAAGTCAAGTTGAAGTCACACGTGATTTAGTGTTTAAGTCAAAATTGAGTTGCAAGTGCTTTTTGACTTGGCCAGTCAAGTCTGTCATGGAATTTGTGACTCTAGTCCACACCTCTGGAGGGTTGGGAGGTCAGGAAACAGATTCCAGATCCATATGTTTGGATTGAACTGTCTTTAAGAAGATGTTCCACACATGATACATTATCAGCCAATCAGCCTTGACTGGCAAACTTCCTGTTTTTATCATTTGACAGTTGAATAAACCTCTGATTTAGACCCTTCTGCTGCTGTGCAGATGAAGCAGTAAATTGAGCAGAAGTAGAAACAAACAGATGACTGCTTTGACAAAAACAAACTGCCCAGTAGCGACAGATGTTAAGAAGAAGCTCACAACACAACGCTTAAAAACCAGCAACATGAGCAGAGCTGCACCCACCGCAAACCAGAAAGCAAAATGACGGATGAGGCATCCAGAGAGTGTTTCAGCCAAGCTGTTATCGACCCACATGCATACAGTACAAACGGACAGACTTTATGGTGAAAATCATGGGTTTGAAGAATATCGGCAAACAGGTTTGTGTTGGTAGAGATTTTTTTTACCCTTTTTTTGCCCCACACAATTATGTTCACCCTTCGGTTTGAGAGAAATGTCAAACCCTATTGACATTTCTTGTCTCAAAACCTTTAGCCCTAAGATGTATTTCTTGTGCAGGCACTGTTACCTGATACCAAAAACATTGATGTGCCAACTTGAGTGAGAAAGTTTTAGCCAATAAAACAGATTTTGATGCACGAGGAAAGATAGTTTCAACTGTACTAAAAGGTGAGTAGAACACTCCTCCTGTTTAACAGAGAAACTGAGCCATTGACCTTTGTCCTCTCACCTGTGACTTCCTGCCCATCAGTTTCTGTAGCTCGCCTTGCAGCGCTGCAGCTCCTGCTCAAGCACTGCTCGCTCCCGCTGGCTGCTGTCGACAGCTGCTGCAGCTCCACCAGTTCACCCTTCAAACCATCACACTGACAGAAAGAAAGGTGGGGTCAAAGTGAGCTAAACTGATAAATTAATGAGGCTGATGTACTGGTTAAAACTGCAGTATTACATTGCAGTATAGAAGTGCTAAAGATGTATTTCCACTATTTACAGTGTTGTTGTTCCATGTTTTGTCCACCAGAGAGCACTGAAAATTTACCATATTTCCTCAAATAGTGGCCGGGCCTTTATCTCCTTAACTGCAGAATATAACAGGCCTTTATTTGAAGCAGGCTTGTATTAGAGACAGGCCTCTATTTCTAATTCCTAATTGGTCATATTTTAGTACAAATGTGTTATTATTATAGATTCCTTTGCATTTCTTGCCAAGATCCCTCTGGTTGGTTGGTTGTTTTATTTCTGTTTAAATCATTTCAAGTAAGAGTAAGTGCCTGGTCGGCGGCAGGGTTAGCTGAAAGTACACAGCAATAAAATACAATATGTTAATAAACTGAGGACAGTTGGTGATAATAACTGTTGCTGTTGTTACTCTCTGGACCCTGTCTGCCGCTCTCTCAGCTTGTCTCAGTTGGACCTTCAGGACGCCGACCTCCGAGCTGCAGACTAGATCATCTGAAGGTCTCTCCTGACATTCAGGACCGGATTGAGACAGAGTGATGTAAGAGTCGGCCTTCACCTGCTCATCCTGCTCACGCTATTGTCGCCTCCGCTCTGACTGCCAGGTACACATCATCACATCTGTTGAGCACAAGAAGTCAAGTCACAATAAGGTGTAGGTGTTTGTTTTCACTCACAATACAGAACTACATTGAAAATCTTTACATTTTAAGCTGCAACAGTTTTGTAAAAGTGCTAATAACAACAATAAGGTTTGGTCAGACCACCCACATGTCTTTGTTGCTGCAGTTGCTCCACTTTGTTGCTCAGCTCTTTGTTGTTGCTCTCAGAGTCTGACGTTCGCCTGTCAGAGAGATGAACTCTTCCTGCAGCTGAGTCACCTCACCTGACACACACACACACACACACACACACACACACACGAGCGTAAATCTTCTCTCTGCCTCTGAAACAACATGAGCGAACAGATTTATCTGCTTCTACTTTGGTTGTTATGAGGCTGTGAATTAAAACGCTCCATCAGTCTCTCTTCTGTCTGTCTGTCCTGTGGAGTTAAAGGATGATGACAAACACTAATCATCAGCTTTCAGGGTTAATTTACACTCTGAGATGCAAATCAACATCTTTTATGAGATCTATAACTCTGCACAGCTGTGATTCTGCAGCCAAACACATGTTCACCTGTTCAGACACTAGAGGGCAGTACAGGCTGCAAACAGGAGACCTTCACTGACTCACTGCAGAGCATCACGATGAACACATGGCTGCAGTGAGTCAACACTGACCAGGATCATCTGAGGGATTATTAAATTAATCAACTATTTTGATAATCAATTCATTGATTTCAGTGATTTTTTCAAGCAAAAATCCAAATTCTCTGATTTCCTTCTGGATTTTTCATTTTCTACTCTTGGACTTTGATCAACATTTTATGACATTTTATGAACCAAACAACTTATTGATTAGTGGAAAAATTACTGTCAGATTGATCACTAGTTGAGAAACGTGTTACCTGTGTGAGCGAAGCGTCGCTGTTCTGACTCTTCATGCTGATCTCGGCTCTCAGCGTGGTGATCTCCAGCTCGTACTCCTGCGCCGTGGCGTGGAGTCGCTGCAGCTCCGCCTCAGCCGACACAGCTCCTCCTGCAGGGAGGCGATGTCGCTTCCGCCGCCGCCTCCTCGGCGGCCTGCTGCAGCATCAGCACCTCCTCCTGAGCCGAGCGGAGCTCCTCCTGCACCTCCTCCAGCTCGCTCCTTCTCCTCCTCCAGGCTGTCCATCTCCTCCTGGACCGACCGCAGCTGAGCTGGAGGACGAGGACAAGTTTAAAAATCTTTGCTCCAGTGGACCTCGAGAGAGACACAATTTTGGGTGGTGATTTTTATTTTATTTTTTTAATCAAAGAAAAGACATTTTCAGGAAATGAGGAGACTTACTGAAAGAAAAGGACATCTGTGGAAAGAGACACTTTGACTCAAACTGATCAATCAGTCATCAAAATAAATGGTGATTAATTTAATAATCACTTATGAATCAATAATCATTGCAGCTCCATACCATTTACCATCATATACAGTGTTTTACAGGTGAGCAGGTAACTCCAGCTGCAGGTGAGTGATGGAGGGATGGGAGGAGGAGCATAGATATTCATAGGTATTCATAGGTATTCATAGGTATTCATAGATATTCATAGGTATTAATAGATATTTATAGGTGTGCACAGATCTGTGCATGTTCTTAGATCTGTGCACACTTACTGAGGCAAAGCTGTAGAGTTAATCTAAGTGATTCGAGGCATTAAGGAATTCTTTTCAGAGAAATAAATGTGTCATAAATACGTAGTTTAGATTTTTGTCAGGAGTTTAAATGAAGCCAGGAGAGAAACTTTAAGTTGTGAACGTTTGTAATGTGTGTTACCCTGCAGTCTCTGGATCTGTCTGGTGAAACTCTCGGCCTGATGGCGCCGCCAGTCGCCTGTCTTCTAACAGACCTGAGATCAGAAAGAAGAAACAGACTGAAGAAGCTTTATGTGTTTTTTTGTTTGATGAAAATATGATTTTACACCGACAGTGATCAAAGAAGTATTCAGTCTCTTCAGGAAAAGTACTAAAATACTGAAAATACTCTGCTACAGGTAAAAGTACTACATTTTCCTCAGAGATGTAGCAGAGTAAAAGTATATATTCTAAGTTACTGAAGTAGTGAAGTTACTTTGGTGTAACTGTGTTACTGACCCTGCAGCTCGAGGAAACTCTCTCGTGTCTCTGTGAAACTCTCTGGTCTCCTCCAGCTCCAGCAGCAGCTGGATCACCTGAGCTCTCAGCTCCTCCACCTCCTCCTCTTCATCCTTCACTCCTCCTCCCAGCTCCTCCTCCTCCTCCTCTTCCTGTTTCTCCTCCGTCACCTCCTTCTCCTCCTCCTGCTGGCCCTTCTCTCCGTCTCCCATCGGCTCCTCCTTCTCCTCCAGAGACTCCCGCTCTTTAGCCGTCAGAGTGTCTGCCAACATGATCGGCTTCTCCTCCTTCAGCTCACACAGCTCGTCTGCAAAGAGAGAGAGGAGGAGGAGGAGGAAGAGGAGGAAGAGGAGGAGGAACTATTACTGACATGAAACATGGAGATACATCAACACCTGCAATATCATATCATCACATTGATATATATATATATATATATATATGAATGTTTCTTTATTTGTGTGATTTTTGTGATAAAAGTCTAAGAAATCTTTGAATAAATAAAATTATTCTGTTTATGTTTAATTCTTTTGTTAGATAATGGAAAATATGAATGACTTTTTAATTTTCCATGTTCACATGTTGAGTTAAACACAAACAGCTTCGTTGATGAGGAGATTTTTATATTTGATATTTTATTTCTCTGCTGCTCTGAGGATATAATAAATAATAATAATAATAATAATAATAATAATAATAATAATAATGTGAAAACGTCACATAAATGTCAGATAATCAACTGTTAAAGGTGATGAAGATGATGATGATGTTTCATCACTAACATCATGCCTCCTGCTGTCGTCCTTCATCCTGTCTGTCATCGTCACTGCGTCTAAAAATAGATCCTTCCTCTCCTCCTCTTCCTCCTCCTCCTCCTCCTCCTCCTCCTCCACCAGCAGGAGAACAACACGTCAGGGGAGGATTCATGTATTTTACAGGTCAAAACACAACCATGGAAAGTAACTAAGTACATTTACTCGAGTACTACAGTAAGACAGTAAGACAGCTTAAGATATTTAATTTTCTACGTTCTTCTTCTTCTCCTCCACATCTAAGAGAAAATATGTTACTTTTTTCTGTTTTTACTACATTTATCTGATAAATGATCTGATAACTAAAGTTTCTCTGCAGATTCACATCAATGATACAAAATATAATCAATCAATAAATGTATTGATATCAGACTTCATTCTCAACATTTTCCATCATATTTTACCTGATTTCCATGTTTAAAACAGGCAGAACTAGAACCATAAAGGGTTCTTCTGCTTGTCCCCATAGGAGAACCATTCATGGCTCCCACTGAAACCCTTTCAGATAGTTCTGCCGACAATCCAACAAAGGGTTATACTTAGAACCATCTGAGAGGTTCTCAGAGAACCTGTCTATGGTGAAATGGTTCTCAGGAGGTTCTACTGAGAACTCCTTTATATTCCAAAGGTTTTATCTACAACACACTCAGGGTTCTACTGAGAACTCTTCAACAGAGAGCCCTTTTATAATCAACAAATTTATCTAGAACCCAGGAGGTTCTACTAAGAACCTTCCAAGATTCTCAGGGTTATATCTAGAATCCACTCAGGAGGTTCCTTTAATGTAAAACAGATCAGTGTATCTATAATTAAATGATCAGTCTGGTCTGTCGGCCTGCTGATCAAAACTCTTCATCCTCTAACTGATCAGTGAGAAATGTGATCGATCTCTCTGCTGATATCAATAATAATCAGATGTATTGATCGTGTTTATCAGCTGTTTAACCTTCAGCTGATCGCTCTCATCCTGCAGCTCCTCTCAACTCGACTGATTGGTTCAGTCTCCTGGCAGGCAGCCAATCACATCCTGGCAGTGACAGCATCATTGATGAAGAGATGATTCAATAACCACTGCATCATCATCATCATCATCATCATCATCATCATCATCACCGTCCTCCTGTCGTCTCTTCCTCTCCTTCACTCCTTCACTTCTCTCTAAACCTTCTAACCTTCAGTTTTATCTTCAGGGACAAAAGTTTTTGGACACAAAGATGCTGAATCACTGATGAGACTTTGAATTTGATTTAATTAGAAGAATATGAAAAATAATTCAAATGTAAGGATGTTCTCCGCTGCAGGAGAACCGAGGTCTTGTTCCACATGGAGAAGAAAACACTGGCTTCTTTGTATTTCTCTTAACCAATCACAATCATCGTGGGCGGCGCTGAGCTCAGGATGCAGACGGTGCTCCTGCTGAACAGTAGAGGGAACTTGTTTTGGTGGAACATTTGAGGAACATGTGAGGAGGCGAGTTCTGGTATTAAAATAGTTAAAACGTAGATCTGCCTCCATCAAAGTGTAGGAACGACTCCACCTAGCGGTCAGAGGTGGAACATCCTGACGTATACGATAAGTTCCTGATTGAATCTCCAGCTGACGTCACTTTGAAAGTCCGTCCACCGTCAAGTTATTATAAATTTATTACATCACAAACATCAACATGTATGTGAACGAAACCAGGCTGCTTTATTCGGCGCCGTCACTTTTTTTTTTTTTTGCTTTTTTAGAACTTTGTTTTTTCCATCAACTTTTTCTAATGTGATAATCTCGTTCTGTCCTGTTCTGTCTCCTGTGTGTTGAAATACTAAAATATGTCGTTCAACACGGACTTTACTGTAAAACAATACAGTATATTTCTAATGTTATAATAATATTTTCATCATTGATTTCAGAGAACTGAACTAAGTTTTGTTGAACAAGATACAAACATTTATTTCTGTTTGTCTTTGAAGAAAACAGCATTTTGTTTGTGTTTGATCAGAATTATGATTCATAAAGAAGTGAGACGTGATGACGGAGTCAGAGACGATGGAGGCCGACGGTTCACAGACTGAAATTAAATCTCTACTGTTCACTGAAGGCTTTTATTGTGAAACATACAGGAAGTGCTGAGATTCATTAACAGGAGTGGAACAGACAATAAAGTTAAATTAATGAGAATAAAAGAGTCTTTCTGTTAAACATGTTTCTGACTGAAAATTGAAAATAAATGTATCCTGATTATAATTCCGATCATTTCTGTTGTTTTTCATCCGTCACTGTTAGTTTAGAGCGACAGCAGCACCAGCTGTTAGTTCAACACCTGTTTCACTTCTTTAGTTATTGATAATGAACAGAATTAATCAGTTAATTAAACCATGAAAGACTTGAACCAATCATGAGACAGAGAACATGTGATCAGACTGACCGGACGGATCGAGGACCTCCTCTATGACAGGCGGCAGGCGGAGTCCGTCCATGTCTCCAGCTGATGGAGGTGAGACGCTGCTGCTGCTGCTGCTGCTGCTGCTGCAGAGTCCCTCTGCAGGATCAGAGCGGGTGAGGAGGGTGAGGAGGGGGGAGGACGAGGCAGACGGAGCCCAGGAAGTCTCCTCACGCTCCGGGCAGACCGAGCCGCTGCAGCCCCTCCATCCTCCTCCTCCTCCTGGAGCTCAGACACGACTGAAGGCTGCAGGGACACAGAGAGGGGGAGGAGGGTGAGGAGGGTGAAGAGGGTGAGGAGGGGGGGAGGAAGAACTGCGACAGACTGATACTGCATCATACAGGCCGATACTGAGGCTGATACACACAGGAGATTAAAGGATAATTACACTTAACTACCACACTGTTGTTTCTGCCCGTAAAGACTACAATACCCATGAGCCTAAGCTGCTGTTGCCATGGAGATGAAGACAGACTCTCATAATAAACTCATTATCAGTTTCATCAGCAGTGAAATCTTTAGAATAACAGTGTGAAGCTCTGTGATTGGATGTTGTGTCGGTGAAATGCATGCTGGGAGTTGTAGTTGACTTGTATGTCCACAGGTGTCTTGTAGTTTTTGTCTCTAATTCAGGACGATATTAAGACTTTTGTTTGACTGAAGAAAGTCGTCTCAGTCTTTACTGCAGTACAAGTACAAATACTCGAGTAACAGTAGAAGTACTGATTCAACCTGTTTACTGTAGTAAAAGTGAAAAAGTTCAGGATCTGAAATGTCCTCAGAGTGTAAAAATAAAAAGTCGTCCTCTGAAGGACATTTTTACTGACTGTCTTTGTCCCTTTTCGCTGGTTGATCCTTTGTCTTTTGTTTGTTTTTTTCTTTTTACATCTTTTACGTTGATTTTTTGGCTCAAGTCTTTAATGTCTTGTCACGTCTTTTTTTGATTGTCTTTCACGTTGTTTTCCGTCTCTTCACATCTTTTAAATCGTTTTTTTTTATCTTATTCTGTCTTTTTTTAGTTTTTTTATGTCTTTATGTTTTTATGTCTTCTTATTTCTTCTCTCTTGTTAAGTTGTTTTTGTCAGTTTGTGTCTTTTTCGACTGATTACATTACATCATTTTTTGTTTTGTTACTTATTTTTTATTTTTCTATTTTTTTCTAATTACGTCTCTTACGTAATTTTTCGCCTTGTTACATCTTTTTCATCTGGTTACGTCCTTTACTTTGTTTTTCGTTGTGTTGCGTAGTGTTTGGTTTGTTATGTCTTCTTCAGTCTTTGTACGTCTTTTGTTCTAACGTCGTGTTTTGACTCGTGTCTCGTTCGTCTTGTTAATAATAATCTATTACAATCTGTATCTTCAAAGTAACTAAATCTATCTAATGAAACACAATATTTCTCTCTGTGACGTGGTGCAGTAGAAGTAAACAGCAGAAGTAAATAGAAATATTCAAATTATACTTGAGTAGAGTAGTTGAGTAGAAGTACTCAGTTACTCTGAGGTGTAATCAGCTGATATCGGTCTCTGCAGCTCTGTGACATGTCTGTTCCTCTCAGTGACCTTCCTCTGTGTTCGTCCTCCCGTTAAATCATCTTCCTCTGTGTGTCGTCTCTCTGCTGCTGCGCGCACACACACACACACACGCACACGCACACACACACACACACACGCACACACACACACACACACACACACACACACACACACACACACAGTAATAAATACCTGGTGTAGAGGAGATGCAGATGTTGCAGCTGTGCTCTGTGTCTCTGGTTTAACTGCAGACCTCTTCCTCCTCCTCTTCCTCCTCCTCTTCCTGTTGTCCTATATTTCCTCCTCAGCAGCAGCTCGTCTCTCTCGTCTCTCTCGTCTCTCGGTGTGATGCAGAGTGACGTCACTACACGCTGCAGACGGACACACAGACACACACAGGCAGGACATGAATACACAATGAGCCTGATGACGTGATGTGTTAACTGTTTCCTGCCTGCAGGACAGGTGTGTTGTTGAAGCTGCACTCTGAGCAGCTGCACACAATCTGCAACTAATCACATAATATTTGATCTAGTCAGAAATTATTGGTCTGTAAAATGTCAGAAAATGATGAAAAATGTATTTTTTTTTAAACCGACCAACATCAAACAGACAAACATCCCTGCAGCTCTGTAGATACACACTGCAGTATCATGCAGATACACAAATAAATGAATAAATATTCATATCTAAATAAAGTCCTGTATATCAGTCCAAAACATGACGCACATCTGATTCTGGCTAAATGTACATTTACTGTCACCAGCAGCAGATGAGGATTTTAACAGTATGATAAAATTATAATTAAAAAAAACAGGTGAATTTCCATTCACCTGTTTTATGAGCAGTTTCAATTTGCTTATGAAAAACATGTTGGTTTTGTTTTGGTTTTTCCTAAATTCATTAAAAGAGATGAAAGTTGGAGGATTTAACAAAATAAATATTTGAACAGATGACAGTGTTGTGATTTATTTAATATTAGTTCAAATCTCAGTGAACTTGAATTATTTACTGTTGTATTCAGGATCAAATCTGTCAAAGATGTTAGCATGTTGACAAGCTAACTATTTAAAAACAACAAGATGTGTCACTGATGAGAAGAAAATTCATAAAGATCTTTGCTTTCTTCTTTATTTATACGTCAGTAACAAACACAATATCAATTTATACAACAAACTAACGTTTTACATCACGTTAGCTGATTAATATTTAATGTTAGCATCAAGGTAGAGCCCTCAGTTTCATTCACATCTTGCTAATGCTAACATACGTTACAGATGCCAGTTGTTGTTTTTTCACTCTGTAGGTACCGTTAGCTTACCAGCTAACCAACACTCTGGATGAACCGCTGACGAGCTTGTTAGCTGACAACATGTATATAAATCTCTCCTTTGACGTAGCTAAGCTAACAGTCCCTGTATTAAGCTAACAGTTGTTCATTTTATGGATCATTTCTGTTCTTTTATTTTGTGTATTTTTGTTCTGCAGATGTTCTGATACCAGTTTTTCCTCCACTTTAGTTAGCATGTTTATGATTCTCACATCAGTGTCACAACAAGACAGGTTTTTTTTTTAGCTTCTGTGTATTTTATTGTTTGTGTTTTTATCTTTTGTTAATTGATTTCCTCAATTCATTCCTGAAATGATTGAAATTTATAGAGAATTGAACAAACTGTTGGTGTGTAAACTGAGTATTTGAAGAATATTTGTTCCTCAGGAGACTCTTGTCACATTAAAGATGGAGATTTAAATGTTTGTTTGTCTGTGATCATCTTCAGCAGCTTTAATAATAATCTCAGGTGTTGTTTTCTGAGGTTCTCTCTGGTTCTGCAGGTGTGACTTAATACCAGGTAACACACACACACACACACACACACACACGCACACACACACACACACACACACACACACTCTGCAGGACTCCTGGTTCACAAACCCCCGCTGATAAAAATGGAAATGCAGCAAACTCTCAGCACCTCTCTCTCACTTTGGAGCGGTTGCTAAGCAACACAAATCCAGGCTGGATAACTTTAAAGGCCCCGTGATGAGAGAGGAGACGGGAAGAGCAAATAAAACCGCTGCTGAGACGGAGAACATAGAACCAATGACACCATCTGATTTAGGAGTTAGGAACGTCTCTTAAATACAGGGTTCCTCCAGGGTTCTCAAAGTTAGGTTTAAGACTTTTTAACATCATTTAGAACGTCACCTTCACAACCATACCTGCAAACATGTTCAAGATAAAAGGTCAGTATGGATTTAAAGCCCTAAAATATAATTATTTACCAAGTACTCACATTTAGTAACAGAGTTTATAATAATACTCATATTTTTATTACACATGAACAAATTCATATTTTGAATTCTGCTGAACTTTTAGTTTCTTTTTCATTACTAAATAATTGCTTTAAGAAAAAAAAAAGGTATATCATAAAAACAATCAATTCTGAACAGGACTGAAGAACAGGACTTTAAGTTAAACTTAAAAATATCTCACAGGGAAAAAATGTAAAGTTTATTTATGACTTTCCAGTATTTATATAAGTCTACCACAGGACCAGAGAAAAGATCTTTATTAATACTTTTAAAGGCCATATTCTAATGTTTTTTTTTAATTTATTACTTTTAAAATAATTGAAGACCCTGAAATCAAATATAAATTTTAAAAGTAACAGTTTATTTAGTTTTTTTCATTGAATTTTATAAAATATTGAGATATTGACCCACTGTGTTTTTCAAAGTTTTCTTAGACCCTTAAAATCAAGAAAGCCTCACGACCCCCTGTGAAACTTTGGTGACCACTAGTGTGGGTCATGAACCCCAGGTTGGGAACCAGTGACGTCGACTCTAAGTCTGGTTTAAAATAAAAACTTGTGCTCCTTAATTAAAACTCTTAGAAGGAACAGCTGATTCAGATTCAGAGTTATTTCTGCGTTGTTTTCATTTTTTGCATCATTTTTTTGTCTCGTGTCTTTTATGTTTCGTCATCTTGTTACATCTTTCATGTTATTTTTCATCTTTTATGTTCATGTCTGTTTTTTGCATAAGTTTTTGTCTTGTTATGTTTTCTACGTGGTTTTTCATCTTGTTCAATCTTTTACGTTGTTTTCATCTTCACACATTTTCTAACTCATTTTTCTCACGTCTTTTACATGTTTTGTCATCTTGTTAATGATTTTTATGTTTTGTGTTATGTTTCATGTTGCTTTTGTCTTTTTGTGTTTTTGTCTTGTTGCATTTCTCATGTCTTTTATATGTTTTCTTTTCCGTCTCGTCCCGTCTGTCCCGTCTGATGTCCTCTGATGGATCGTCTTTTCTGTGTCTTATTGTTTCGTCCATTCAGGTTGAAGTCAGTCTTGATGTTTGAAGGCGGCGCACAATGATGCAAAATAACAGTAATCAATAATTCACCTCAGAGTCATTCAAACTAAAGTAATGAGTCTGTTTATAAAATGTGAGGAGGAGAAAGTTCAGATATTTGAGTTCAGATGTCAGAAAAATAAAAACTCAAGTAAAGTACAGACACCTGAAGACTCTACTGAAGTACAGTAACTAAGTATTTGTACTTAGTGTGTGTTTCAGGTTCAGTTTGACCTTCAGGCTCCGATCAATCTGATTAATCAGCTGATTCTACAGATAATTAACAGCTGGAATCATTTAAAGAGTAAAAATACTAAAAACCTCTGCAGTTCCTCTGATGTCTTTTCTGAAGATCTTTGGATTTTCTGACATTTTACAGACAAACTCTTCATTAATCTGATCTGTAATCATGTAAAAACAGACGTGCAGGTTCTTCATATCATGTGGTGTGTGTGTGTGTGTGTGTGTGTGTGTGTGTGTGTGTGTGTGTGTGTGTGCGCAGCACTGCAGACTCAGTTACATAAGGTTTCAAACAGGCCAACAGAGAGCAGAGGAAGAGTTGAGGAGGTTTCTTTTTCTTCTTCAGCTCTTATATAAGAAGACGAGTGTGATCAGATCTGCAGGTCTCAGAGTGACTGATAACACACATATATATACATATACACACATATATATGTTTACATAAAAATAATGAGACATGAAATTTTACTTAAATTTTGAGTGAAGTCTAAATGTTGAGATACAGTGTCGACTTTATTCTCAACATTTAAAAAAAAATCTATAAACTAGAACAACAGCTCTGAATAAAGTATGTGTGAAAAACAGAGAATTATATAAAAAGTTGCTAAAAGGTTCATTGTAAAAATAACTCATGTAACTTTATTTAATGACAGAAAAGATTCCCAAACATTGGGTCATGACCCAGGTGGGTCACAGGAGATTTTATTTGGGTCATCAAATAAATAATATGCAATGAGTGTGATTTATATCTGCAGTTCATCTTTTATAAAGCATTTAAAATGGAGGAAATAAAAAGCTGACCTGTTAACAAAGAATAATGCTCTATTATTTCTCATTTATAAAATATTTAAGGTTGTTCACAAAACACTGGTAGAAACACTGAACTTCAGTAAAATAATGACTGCAGGATGTCTGGCGCCATCTTGTGGACAGTTTCAGCCCTGCAGGTCTGTTCAGGACGGACACGAATCTGCTGATGGGAACCGACGGTTAGAAGTCCGTTAATCTGCATTAATGTGAATTATTACTAACAATTTAAATGTTTAGTGGCTAATAAACAAAGAAATGATAAATGCTTATATTTGCTCTTCGGTCGGTGTTTCGGGTTTATTTCCTCTCCAGCTGTCTGTCTGTGTCGAATCAGCTACATTAAACTGAAATTTAGGTAAATTCACTTCACGTGTTTCACAACCGGCTCAGTTTGACCCTCACAGGCCGCCGTACACTGCAGGTTACATGTCTGAGTATCAGAAGTTGGCTGTTTGGACACTGAAGGTAATTTATTCTCATTTCTAGACGTTATCTGCCTGTTTGTTGGAGAAGCTAACAGCTAGTTAAACCAGTTAGCCTGACATGCTAACGTTCCGGTCAGTTAGCAGGTCAGTGGGACTTCTTAACGTTAGATTCTCTGTCAGGGTCAGACTGGTCAGTTACCTGTTAACTAATAAACTGTTTATTCATGTTAGAATTTAAACCAGTAACCGACGGAGCTGCTGTCGGTACTTCACGTCTGCTCTGATACAGGACGGTCAGTCCACCTCAGTCCTGTCCGGTTCGCAGAGTTCAACTGTGATTTTCCACATTCAGAGTGAATAAAGTTAACTTATTGATTGAATAATAAGAATATAAACCCATCTGAAGACAGGTGAGATTGTCAGGAGACCTTCAGGAGTTTCCATGTCGATGTCAGGCGGGTTTAAAGGGACAAAAACGGGACTTTTCCCCAACATGAGCCGGTGAATTTAATGAAATTCAATATAACCCTGGAAAAATGGCGCAGACTTGAGTCGCGCTCAGTGCTGCTGCTGGTGGCGGGAACATGTAGTACAGCAGCGTGGTGTCAACAGTTACACCTACAATTTGTACTTATACTCTTCTGCAGTATTTACATTTTATGGTCATTATTATGGAAATATACTGAATAAATACATAAATATATGACTATGAAATGAATTTGCCTAAATGAGGAAATAAACTGTGTCCTGCATTCAAACTAAAGTAACATGGCTGTTTTTGAAATGTGAGGAGCAGAAACTGCAAATATTTGGTGTAAAAGTAAAAAGTTGTTAGAAAAAGAAATACTCAAGTAAAGTTCAGTAACAAAGTATTTGTACTTAGTTATTTCCCACCTCTGCTTTTACTCGAGTACAGGATGTGATTACTTCCTGTCTGTGTTTCAGGAGGACATCTGGAGTTAAAGATGTTGGGGCTCAGGTGCATCATGGGAGGAGGAGGAAGACTCCTGAGAAGTCTTCCTCATGTCCAGAAGACGATTGTGTCCTCAGAGGTGGGATTCCTTCATCCTCAGTGTCTTCCTCAGTGGACAGCGTGCTGTCGTCTGTCTCAGGACCAGAACTCATCTGTCCGCTCTGCTAAACTGAAGCTGAGGACTCGTCTCGGCGTCACGCTGTTGTTTGGTGGCGGCCTGCTGGCGGTCTGGTGGTACGTGTCGTGGGAGAAGCAGCAGAAGCTGCGGCGGCAGCGGATGGAGCAGCTGAAGACGGTGGCTCTGGGACAGGGACACTTCAGCCTCTTGGACCACAGGGGGCAGCGCAGGACCAAGCAGGACTTCCTGGGACAGTGGGTGCTGCTGTACTTTGGCTTCACGCACTGTCCTGACATCTGTCCCGAGGAGCTGGACAAACTGAGCGCCGTGGTGTCGACACTGGACCAGGACACCTCGCTGCCGCCCGTCCAGCCCCTCTTCATCACCGTGGACCCCGAGAGGGACGACGTCCCAGCGCTCGCCCGCTATGTCACAGACTTCCACCCCCGTCTGATTGGACTGACGGGGACACCAGAGGAGGTGAAACACGCGGGGCGGGACTATAGGGTGTACGCCAGCCCCGGACCAAAGGATGAGGACGGAGACTACATCGTGGACCACACCATCCTCATCTACCTGGTCAGTCCTGATGGACTGTTCCTCGATTATTACAACAGGATGAAGAACCAGGAACAGATCGCAGAGAGCGTCAAGAACCACATCAAGAACTACATCAAACTGTGACGGAACCCGACACGGAAATATAAATCTGTTCTTCATTATAACAGGATGAAGAACCAGGAACAGATCGCATACAGTATCAAGAACCACATCAAGAACTGAATCTCTCTTTAATTTGTTTAATGAGACAAATGTCACTCTACAAACCAACCAAACTCCATTGACAAAATCAGTAATTTTATCTCAGAGAACACAGGAGCTGCTGGTCTGCTGCTGCCTCCATCTGTTAGTGTGTTTGTTATTGTGTGACTTCAGTGTTTTAAAACATTAATTCAGATTCACTAAAGTCTCACAGTAACACAAACACACAGACAGACAGAGGCAGCAGCAGACCAACAAACTCCTGTGTTCCTGTGAACTAAAATTACTGGTTTTGTTAATGCAGTTTGGTTAGTTTGCAGAGTGATCAGTAAAGTCTGTCTGACAGAAAGATAAAGTGGTGAAAATGTTCTAAATATAGTGAACACAATTAATATTGATTTTTGTTAAGATGTTAAATCAAGTTCATGATTCATGACTGTGAAAATCTGCTGCTGTGGTTTTTATTTATGAGTTTTAGATTTAAGCACCAAATAAAAATGTGTTTTTTTTTATCACTTTGTTCAGTCCTTATTTGACATACAGTTGAATAATGTGCTGCTGCAGTAACATCTTTTATCAATACTACACACACGTTTGCTTTTTGGTTGTTAGAACGTTCTTGGTTCCTACAACAGAACAGAGTTCTCAGGATTGTGTTTAAGTGTTGCAGGAAATACTGAACAGCAAAGCAGCTGGTGTGCTTCTTCACAAGCGTGGAACAACATCAGAAAACAAATTAATTAATTTTTTTATGCACAACTTTGGGAGCTCTTACATAGGACCTTTTAGAGCAGTGTCCAAATCACAGAACCAAATCAGTGCTGCAGAGACGTCCTGACCTTCAACTCTGCTCCAGAAAACATGGTTCAGGTTGATAAACTGAACTGTGTGTCAAACCTGTTCTAAACTTTCTGTTTCTGATGAGGTCAAACACGACGTTATGATCAGAATAATCTGACACGTAGCGTCTCCAGTGGACAGAGACACTGAAAATATCTGAATGAAACAGTGAACTCGTGTCTCCACAGAGAAAAAACAAACTGCAGGTTGTTTCTTTGGTTCTGAATTAACACATTTATGTTCAGCTTTTATTACAAATATTCATATTTAATAAACTGAGGACAAAACTCATAATTCTCATTTTTTTATCATCAGAAGAGACACGTCATGATTCAGAGAAGAACAGACAGAATGAATGAATGAACAATATTCATGTGTGAAGTAACAAACAAAGAACAAAGAAACTGTCTGTCTGTGTGTGTCTCTGTCTGTGTCTGTCTGTGTGTGTCTCTGTCTGTGTCTGTCTGTCTGTGTGTGTCTCTGTCTGTGTCTGTCTTCACTTTGTTGTCAGCAGAGTCTTGAATCTGTCCGTCGCTCTGTGAGTGCTGAGCAGAGTCAGTCCCATTGAGTCCACACTGTCCTCCAGACCTGCAGCGCTGTCCACCTCCACCGTGTAGTCGTTGGCCTGGAGACACACACACACACACACACACACACACACACACACACACACACACACGTGATGAAGCTAAAACTCATCAGTCAGACAGACGAGGATCCAGATTCAAAATGTTTACCTTCCACTAATGTTCCACCAATGTTCCACTAATGTTCCACCAATGTTCCACTAATGTTCCACCAATGTTCCTGTTTACATTCAGCTGTACAGACGATGACTTACATAATGTCGTATGTAGGGTTGGAAGTTTACTTTATAAATGTAATCTGATTACTGATTACCTGTTAAACCATGTAGTCAGTAATGTAATCCAAGTATCACAATATTAAAGTAATGTAACTGATTACTTTGTTACTTTTGGATTATAGTTAATATTAGCAGTTGGTCTTTCTTAAATATGAATATTTCCTGGTTTCTTTCCTCTCTGACAGTAAACTGAATTTCTTTGAGTTGTGGACAAAACGAGACATTTGAGGACGTCATCTTGGACTTTGAGAGACACGTTTCACCATTTTCTGACATTTTATGGACCAAACAACTAATCGATTAGTGGAGAAAATGATCAACTAGTTTTTTCACAACTGTCCCACAAGAAAGAAGAAGAAATAAGTTGTTGTTTAAATGTTGAAAAGGACACATGAAGAGATCAATCTGATTGATTGATTGATTGATTTACCAGCTGCAGGGAGGCCAGCAGATATTTGCAGGCTTCAAAATTGTCCAAACCGGCGACGATGGAGGCGAACGTCCTGCGGTGACCGACGGTGTTCAGAGCTCCAACAATCTGGTCGCCGTAATCGTGGATGCTAAACATGGGACGTTCCTCCTGGACAACGTGGACACAGAGACATCAGAGTGAGAACATGTTGATGGTTCTGTCCCGTGTGAGACCTGAGACGAGGACATACGTGGAGGACAGGTGGACAGTTTTACCTGCAGCTGCAGCTCCGGTCGGATCTTCTCCTCCCAGTCTTTGACTCTCTGAGACAGAGCCGTCTCCTGAGTGTAACCTCGACTGTTCACCACCAGCTGCTCCTGAACGCATCACACACACACACACACACACACACACACACACACACCAGTGTTAACACTGTTATTATCAAATATTTTATTATTTATAAATTTTCAAGAGTTTGTATCACTTGTTTAAAACACATTTTAATTCATCTGTTTATTGATGTTTATTTATGACAGCGAGTTCCTGACACTGGAAAAAATTCATTCATCATTTTTACGTTAAATATACCTTTATACCTTTGTAGTTTGTATACCTTTAATACAAACTACAAACCAAATTATTCTGTTTTCACAATAATCTTTTCTTGTTATAATAATTAATAATTTGTTGCAGAGTACAGCCTTAATATGAAAACATTATTTAACATATTAAGGCCACTGTAGTTTCAAATAAAAAGGACAAGAGAGCCGGGGGAGGGAGGTAACGTCTGAGAGACTGAAATATTAAATAGAAGAGGTTTATGAGTTGTTTCTTGTAAATGAATGAATGAATTATTGATCACTCACCACTCGCAGCTTCACCAGATCTTCATAACTCAGTTCATCTCTCTGAATCTCTGTGAAACACAAAATATTAAGTTCATCACAGACAGGAAGGTTTTTACTCGTCCAATCACCTGATTACAGTTTAAACTCATCGATCCACTGAAAAATCAAATCAACCTGAACTTTAAATTGTATTTTTCTTCATTATTTCAATGTTTATTTTTTAACTGTACAGCCTCAGTCTGACTTCAGTTTGGTTTTTTTATGTTGTGCTCATTTTAAAGTTTTCTTTACTTCTTCATGTCTCAGTGTGAGTGTGTGTGTTTGGTGTTTTGTTACCTGGTGAGATGAAGTCGTCTCCTCCAAACTCAGCTGGGATGTCGTCAGGTAACGCCTCGTGTTCGTTGTCTGAGTTGTCGTCGTCTCCACCTTTTAAAAATCATTTTAATAAACTTTAACAAATCACAAAACTGGGATTTATTTTTAATGGACTGAGGATGAAGGTGCAGATTTTTTTTCTTTTTTTTACCCAGCAGGTCGGGATGTCTGAATCCGTCCACAGGCTCCTCCCCCTGTTGTTCTGGCCCCGCCTCCTCCAGCTGCAGGAAGGTCTGCCTCAGTTCCTCATCAGAGACGACCACGCCCTGAGTGACATCATCAACAGGATCAGACACACGCATACAGTAACTGCAGACGATGACAGACAGACAGACAGACAGAGACAGACAGACAGACAGACAGACAGACAGGCGTCGTACCGCTCTCCTGTACATCCTCTTCCTGCTCTTCAGTTTGTCTTTCATGGCGCTCAAATAAATGTTGTTCAGGTCTGAAACAAACAGACGCCGCAGTGAATAAGATGATAATAATCAGACGTGTTGTTGTTGTTGTTGTTGTTGTTGTGTCACTTTATCTTCTTGTTTCTTCACATGAATCACAAACACGTTTTATTTCATTGTTTGAAATCACATTCTTACACTGCAGCTGTTTGAACAAACTGTTTTACACTAAATTAATGAAAGAAGACAACAATCTGACAGTAAACATGTCAAATACAGTAATCAATAACCAGCACAGGCTGCTGCTTTGTCACCAAACTCTTTAATAAAATCATGCAGGTCTGTGAGCTGCTGACTGAAGAGGAACTTTAGAAACTTTGTGAAGTTTCCGTCTCTTCTTCACTCATGTTTCACTCAAACATCAAACATGTCATCAGCTTGTTTCAGATCAATCAATCATGATTATTGGTAGTTTACAGATTTCTGTTACCTGTAAACGTGGGTCCATTTTTCAGTTTGTGCTCTGAAGAATCAACTGAAACAAACAAATTAAATCATTAGAAGTTAATTAACAACAGGACCCTTCATCAGATCAAACATTAAATTGAATTAAAGTGTGTCTGTTCTCACAGGTTCCTCTGAACCAGCTCCTGAAGTCCTGAAGTGACGCCGGTCGTTTCCTCTTCCTCTTCCCTCCGTCGTCCAGACCGTCAGGAACTCTATAACATTTTCCTGACGAGGAAACACAGACAGAGGGTTCTATGAGTGACGAGAACGACACAACGTGACAGCGGTCTGAAGAACACCTGAGAGAGCAGAGCGGCGTGCAGGTCACCTGATGTTAGAGGTTTGTCCTCCCCGAGGACGGCGTATGGGTCGTGGAGCGCCCACACGTTCACCTGAAACAACAAACAGCTCAGAGAGTCACAGACAGACTTTTGTTTCTGCAATATGAAAAAGTTACTATATAAAGTCAGGATTTTATGAAAATGAAGTGATATTTGTAAAATAAAGTCATGAACGTACAGCAGGCCTCGGCTCCTCCTTCCTCCTCGGTATGTCGTCTTCGACCCGTCGTCTCTCTCTGATCAGCATCCTGCCTTCACCCGCAGCCTGAACACAAACACAACATTAACATTAAACCCTCCGGAAATTTGGACTGAAGCTAAAAATTAATATATGATCATTGAGTGAAAATAAACATCCAGAACTGTTAGAAAATCTGTTCAAATCAGCTCGTTCTGGGGACGAGAGACCACCGTTATATAAGACAAATATCACTCTCTACAAACCAACCAAACTCCATTCATAAAATCAGTCATTTTAGCTGACAGAACACAGGAGCTGTTGGTCTGCTGCTGCCTCCATCTGTTAGTGTGTTTGTGTTATTGTGTGACTTTGTGTTTTAAACAGTCCGTTCAGAGTCACAGAAGTCACACAACAACACAAACAAATCAGCAAAAAACAAGAACAGACCAGTGTTCTTCCTGTGTTCTCTGTGCTAAATTTACTGATTTTATCAATGGAGTTTGGTTGGTTTGTAGAGAGTGATATTTGTCTTATATAACAGTGATTTTCTGTCAGAAAGGTCTGTCTGACAGAAAGGTAAAGAGGTGAAGAGATTCTAAATTGAAGTGAGACCTGGTGTCTGTCCACATGTTCCTCTGGGTTCTGCTCCTGGTTCTGGTCCTGGATCTGGTCCAGCTCCATGTTGTTGTCGTCTATAGGAAGGAACTGATCTGCAGCGTCTCCTCCGTTATCTTCAACATCTGCATCAGCTGGAGCTGCAGCAAGAATCAAACAATGAAAAACAGCAGATTCGTTCTTTTTAATTCAACTGATCATGTCTGACAGAGACAAATTCAGTTTAATAAACTCTTAAGTCTCTCTGGAAAATTGACAAAAATGAAGTCAAAGTCAAAACTTCAGTTTTTTTCTCCTAATCCTCCACAGTGTTCTGTTCTGTCTGAGGTATTTTCTGATTTGCTTTATGATTAAATGTCATTTTAAGACGTTTGTTTGTGCTGAGGAGAGACATGTAGTCACAGGTTTTTCTGTTCTCTGACTCTTCTGTTAAAGTGTGTTAACGTTTCTTACCTTGGTGTTGTTGTTGTTGTTGTTGTTGCTGCTGCTGCAGAGCATCTCCAGGATGTTTGTCCAGCAGCAGTCTGGAAGCAGCTGATCCCAGCGTGAAGAGGATCAGATCTTCATCTCCTGGGATGAAAATGTTGATCCTGAAGTCCTTCTGACTGCACAGAACCTCCCCTTTAAGACTGAGACACACACACACACAAACACACAAACACACACACACACACACACACACACACACACACACACACACGTTTCAGTTTGACACATATGAACACACTGTGATAAAAGTAAAAAACTAAAAGTGATGCTAATATTTGAACAAAGCTGATCTGTCAAACCGTTTAGATCAATAAAGTAAAAAAAAAATCAGTTCAGTACACAGATAGGTAAACAGGACTGATGTCAGATCAGTTCTCTGTATTGTTGAAAATGTCTCTCAGTCAAAGTTCTGATCAGAGAGTCTCTACAGAAAAAACAGGAAATCAGGTCAGTTTGATGAAAACAAACCAAGAAAGTGTTCAGAAACAAACTGTCATGTTGGAATCGATCATTAAAGATAAAATCAGAGTTTGTCTCCAGACTGACCTGATGAGAGGCAGCTTTTGTTTCTCTGAGGACTCTGGAGGAATCAGAGACTCAGGAGGAAGAGGAGCCACGCTGGTCGTCTGGACAGGAAACGCATCACACATCAGAAACATACACAGAAACAGGTCAAAACTGTGTTCACAGAGAGTGAGACAGGTCTGAAACTGTGTGTGTGTCCAGACAGTGAGACAGGTCTGAACTGACCGTGTTACAGTCTTTGTTGTTCTGCGAGTCCTCGGAGGCGTCGAGGTCCAGAGGACTGAACTGAGGAGACAAACAGACACTGATGTGAACTCTAGTCTTTCTGATGTTTCCTGTTTTAAAACATTCTGACCTCACAAAGACACACAGTTAATTTTATAATAAATTATAAGAACTGGTCTGCAGTCAGTTTGTGTTTCTCACCACAGCGACATCGTCAGCGTCGTGGTCGTTCGCTGCTCCGTCTGCATCGTCCTCCTGAGACGCCGCTGCCTGTTTGTTACGTCTGTCAGGAACAATGAGGAAACAAACTTTTTATTACAAGTTTACAACACAGATACAGATCGTTTCTTTGATGGGCGAGTGATTTTTTTTTTTAATGTAACATTTAAGACGTCAACTCCATCAGATTTTCCATCTGACGTTGAATAAAAACTGTAATCAGTCGGAGGTTTACTTCTTGTTCTTGTCGTTGATGTACTCCAGAGTTTGATAGACCAGACTGTGCAGCAGCTCCACCTGAAACAGACGGTGACGTTCAATATGAGCCCTTTTAAATAAAGTTTAAATTGTCTTTATGTGTGTTTGTTTTATGGACCTTCTTGCTGTAGATGCAGGCGGAGCCTTGAATCAACAGAGCTGCTTCTGCAAAGTTCAGTCGGGTTTTTCCTCCATCAAACGTGATGCACATCTCATCCAACTGCAGACAACAAACAGACACAAACACAGGTCAGATTATTACAACCAGTATGTCACTGTTCATTATTCTATCAATTAACAGATTAATTCATTTATCCTGCCTCGGTCTCATCACTTGGAAAATAATTGAAAAAATAGGTCCAGACATCTGGAGCACGTGGACAAAATAATTAATCAATAAAACATGAAAAGTGAGTGAATATAAACAAATACACAGCTGATTTTATGACTTCACCTCCTCTAAATAGTCATTCAGCTCTGACGCCACGTCGATGTCCCAGTTCTTGGTGAGCTCTCTGATTGGCTGCAGCAGGTGAGCGAATCTGCTCTCTGTGGACTCCATGACTCCACACCTCGCTGCCGAGAATTAAAATATTAAAATCTGTTGGCTTTTTTAAAACAATGTAAAAGTACTGCTGCACTGAAAATTCATGAACAAAATGTAGTCAGTCATCATGCAGAGTTCATCTTCAAATACACTCAGTGGTCACTTTATTAGGTACAGCTGTACAATCTGATGCCAGTCAACACAGTCGCTCTGCCAGAAATTCAACCTTCATAAAGATTATAATGTTCAGCTTTTGTTGATACACTACATATCTGATGGTTAATGGACAGTATTACTGACTCAGCTGTATGATATGGTAAAACAATAAAAAGTCACATTTCAATTGTTTGATTCATAAAATTTTAATGTTCAAAACTATGTAGTCCTTTTAATCAGTCCGAACATGTGGAGCACACGGACCGGACCTGTTTGGACTGATTTTTTTAAGTATTGTCATAACCAGTCAATCTGCTGATCATTTTCTCCACTAATCATTTAGTTTTTTGATCAATAAAATATCAGAAAATGTTGATCACAGTCCAAGATGTCGTCCTCAAATGTCTTGTTTTGTCAAAAACTCAAAGATATTCAGTTTACTGTCAGAAAGAAGTAAAGAAAACAGAAAATATTCACATTTAAGAAGCTGAAATCAGAGACTTTTAAAAAATGACTCAAATGATTAATTGATTATCAAAATAACTAAGTGTTGCAGCTCTATATTAAATATCTAATGTAATTTGTGATTTATTTATGTAGGTTAAGTGAAAATTAAGCGTTACATTACATGACATTAAGCGAGCACCGATTAACGTTTAACGTTACTGTAACCCCGGCAGATTGTAACTGAACATTGATTAATTTAAATCTATGAACTGATCTCCTGTCAGATGAAATGATCCCGAAACAAACTGAAGTCACAATAAACGACAGATTTTTAACCGTAGTTCAAACAGACGCACGGCGACAGTTTGAAGGATCAATATAAAGTCACTTTAGTCTTTCTGATCCCAGACTGTCACTAAACCGACACTTAATAACGTTAAACTGACGTTAACGTGAAGTTTTGACGGTTG
>CM034612.1:661431-758931 GCA_020091685.1 Lutjanus erythropterus
TATATTGTTTGTAGTACAGTCAAGTCTTCATTTGGTAACAGTTCACCCAATATTATATCCTTGGATGGGGAGATCCATCACTTAATACCAAATGTACCAAATTCCATTAATTATTTTATCAATTTAACATCATCTTGGTTTCTGGCTGGTGTTTAAATGTGCTGGAAAATAAGATTATACTGTAATTTACCCAGTAGTATTTACTTTAATATAGATGGAGAGATAAAAAATGAACAGATTATCTGGCCCACACCAAATTCTATTCAAAGGTTTAGCAATTTGACATCAACTCAGTTTCCTGCTGACGTGTAAACCTGCTGAAAAATAAAATGACATATATTGTGTTCTTCACAGTCCACTATGAAATTCTGAACACAAAAGACAGCATTTACTAAAAAGCCTAATGTTAAGATGGATAGAAGGTTTTTACTCACCAAACAGCTCCTGTACCTTTGTCTCATCTTAAATTTGTCTGTTTTTCTAGTGAGACTGTTTCATTACAACAAATTATTTTCCAAAGTCTTGCAATTTTACATCTCATCTGTGGTCGGCCGGCGTATAAATATGTCAGACTGGCCGACAATTAAATTTCTGCCCCAAGAAAAAACTCCCCTAAAAGAAACTTATTTACTTTGAGATAAATTCTAGACAATAATTCTCTGACTCTGAAATGGAGACATCTATCACTTTATGCAAAATTCTGCTCAAAATCCTGTCAATTTCATGTCACCACATTAAAACCTGCTATGAAATAAAATTATTTTCTTTTTCTTTGCGGAGTCAATTCCTGAATTACATACATCAAAGCAGCCAATCAGTATTATGAGAGAAAGAGAGATTACAGTCAACATTATTAATTCACATGAGGTGGTTTATTGGAATAAAGTACCAACACTGTCACCTGTGTCACACCAAACTTTATTCAAAATTCTAGCAATTTAAGGTCACCTAGATTGTTGGTTGCTGTACAGATATGCTTTAAATAAAAAATACAGTTTTTTTTGTTTATTACTGTCTACTCTTCAGTTCTGCATCCAGTAAAAAACAAACCCTGTAATACTTTAAGACTGATAAAGGTTTGTTATGTAATAACAAAGGGACTAACAATAGATACAGAGGTCATTGTATTAACACAGAACGAAACAATAACCACCACTGTTACTGTTGTGGAAGCAAAGAGTCCAGTTTGAACAAATGAACTGTATTAAAACCTCACATGAGAATCTTTTCCACTTATAAGAATAATGTTTTCACACTGTTTCCTGATCCATCTCATGTCTGAAAATAAGACTAAATCAATATTTATGACATCCCATCACGTCTTTAATATATTTTTGTCATGTCCTCCGAAATTTATGACATCATGTAAAGTGGTTTGTTTTAGCTTAAGTGAAATGTTATTGCTGATTATTTTCTTAAATTATTGTTTTGTAAGTTCATGTCTGAGGTTTCATCTTCAAATGTCTTGTTTTGTCCGCCACATCACCAAATAGAGTTCAGCATTTTTGTCAGAAAAATCACTTCAATGATTCATCGGTTATGGGAAGAACGTCTAGTTTTGTGCTGCTGAGTGACTCACTAGTTTGCAGAATTAAATATAAAACCCTGCTGATGTGTAAAAAGTCTCTGATCCTCCTCTGATAGGTGGTCATTCTAATGTTTGATCAGTATTATCTTAAATTAGCACATTTTTTAATGTAGTTTGGTTTGAGAGGACAGAGGCGAGTCTCCAGTAAATTTATTGAAGCAGTTTGACTGTTTTGATGGATTTGATTTTTTTCCAGACCAGAACAGACCAGTTCAGACCAGTTCAGAGGGCGGTGCAGCATCTTCTTCCTCCCATCTCGTCTGGCTGCTGCAGACCTCGTCCATGTCTGAGCTGTGGGCCTAACACTAGGCTGGATCTGGATCTGTCCAATGACCTGCCAGTCCTCCACAGAGTCCACAGAAACCATCGAGAGCGACAGACGAGCCAACAACAACTCCAGGGCTGTGGAATCAGACGAGAACCGCATCGCCTTAGCCATGAAGGACCTCAAGAACACAGGTGGGGCGAGGAGTCATCATCGTACGCAGGCTGTGATTGGCTGCTGCTGTGACTGAGATCAATAACAAACAGCCCACTGTTCCGAAAATACACACTGACCCGAAACACTGCAGGGAGAGTGTTCGGGGCAACAACCGTTTGTTTTCAGGGTTAAAAATGGACATTTTTCAGACTAGTGGATTTCGGAACAATGGGCTGTCCCCGAACTGAGATGTACACTCTGGCAAATAAGGGTTCCCAAAGGGTTCTTCCTGAAGGGCTGAAGTTCTACCCAGAACCATTTGCTTCTGAAGAACAATTTTTTGAAGAAAGGGTTCGTCAAGGGTTCTTTGTAAGACAAAGGGTTCCAGTAAGAACCCTTTTCATCCAAAGAACCCTTTTTAGAGGAAAGAGTTCTTCAAGCATTGTTGAAATCCTTGAAGAACTCTTTCATTTAGGACAAAAGGGTTCTCTGTAGAATCCTGTGAGTGTGTTCTAGATAAAATCCTCAGAACATAAAAAGATTCTTGATAGAACCTCAGTGTCTTCCAGATAAATATAATCTTGGAATATAAAAAGGTTCTCAGTAGAACCTTGAATGTGTTCTAGATATGAATATAAAAACATTTACGGTAGGACCCTGAGTGGGATCTTGTTGGTACCCTTAGAATGTGAAGCAGTTCTGGATAGAACCTCCAGAAAGGGTTCTAGGTGGAACTGTTGCACAATAGAAGGATTCTCTGTAGAACCTCTTGTAGGAGGTTCTGGCTGGAACCTTTCACACGTGGCACAGATGGTAGGTAGAAATATCTGTAAGGGTTCCAAGTGAATCCTCCATAAAAGGTTCTGACAGGAATCAAAGAGAAAAGGGTTCTCCTATAGGAACAAGCCGTAGAACCCTTTATGGTTCTAATTAGCACATTTATTTGATGAGTGTAGATTGGGTTACGTATATAACCACAGTTCTATGAAAACTGAAAGACAGATATCAGGATAATCCCGATCAATAACTCACTCTGTGTCTCTCTGTGGTGTCAGGCTGGTACTGGGGCAGTCTGACCGCTAACGAGGCCAAAGAGATCCTCCAGGACGCCTCCGAGGGAACCTTCCTGGTGCGGGACAGCTCTCAGAGGGACTACCTGTTCACCATCTCCGCCATGACGTCGGCGGGTCCCACCAACCTTCGGATTGAGTACAAACACGGTAAATTCAAACTGGACTCGGTGGTGCTGGTGAAGCCGAAGCTGAAGCAGTTTGACAGCGTGGTCCACCTGGTGGAGCACTATGTCCAGCTGTCCAGGACCAGCGACAAGTCCTCATCGAACTCTCAGCCGTCTGCATTGCCGCCCAACGGCACGGTGCAACTACTGCTCACCAAACCCGTGTACACGGCCACGCCATCGCTACAGCACCTCTGTCGAATCGCCATCAACAGGACGACGCGGCGGGTCCACGACCTGCCGCTACCCAACAGACTGAAGGACTACCTGACGGACTACAGCTACAACGTGTAGGACTACAGCCACAACATGCAGGACTACACTACAAGATGCTACACCTACTTTGTGTAGAGACGGAGTGAGACGACGACTACACCGTGTAGCCAGAGCAGGACCACATTACAACATAAAGGACTACACCTACATATAGAGACGCAGCAGGACTACATCACACTGTGGAAGAATACGGGTGCAATGACTCACAGGTGTGCAGTGCCCATCTGACTACTGACTAATCCCATCATGCCCTGCTTCTACAAGACAAGGACACACAACACTGAGTGAGTGTGACGGCTGGAGGAGGTTCGGTTCATGTTCTGCTCCACATACTTGTACTGCACTGCAGTAAGTACCTGTACTGTGTGTACTGCAGTTGAAGCCGTCAGTTCTGCTCAGAGGTGAAGTAACTGACCACTCCTTAGTACGTCAGTGGTTCTCAAATCGATGATCACCAGAGACGCTGCTGGAAACCCGAGTCGCTGCACATGATCTTAATTTTTCACCTGTTGTTGAAAAACTGCATTCAGATTTGGGCTGCAGCTAATCATTATTTTTATTATTGATTTGTTTAAAAAATGTCAGAATTTTTTTTTTTAAATGTCTGTTATAATTTAAAAAACTACAAACATTGGATTATCAAAACAGCTGCCAGTTGACTGATTGATTAAGTAATATTTGCAGCTCTAATTCAGGGTGCCATGCCGTTGTTCCAACAGCCCATTGTTCTGAAACTGCAAATGTCTCATTGGACCCAAAGCCCATTTGTCCGACAGCCTGTTATCCCCAAAACAAACGATTGCACCAAAAATACACACTCATCCTAACAACTGCAGGGAGAGTGTGTATTTTCAGGGCAATGGGCATAAATATAACTCTGGTTTGTGGTGTTAATTAGGGGACTGCCCATTGTTCCAAAACCTCAATAGTCCAGACAAAAGCCCAATTTTCCAGTAAATGCAAATTTTCTTAAAAATGTCTCATTGGACCCAAAGCCCATTTGTCCAACAGCCCGCCATCTCAAAAACAAGCGCCCATTTCCCCAAAAATACAGACTCTGCCTGCAGTTGTTAGAGGTAGTGTGTATTTTTGGTAATATTGCCATTGCAGTTGTTGGAAAAATGGACTTTTGTCCAGACTGTTGGGGTTTCGGAACAATGGGTAGTCCCCTAATCGACACCCCAAACCAGAGTTACATATATAACCACAGTTCTATGAATGCTGAAAGTCCTGAATGTAACATCTGGATTTTGACAAACGTCTCACTGATTGTTGCTGGATTTTTAAGTTTAACACAGAATAAATACTTGACGGTTTAAAACATCTGATAATCATATTTTGTTTTTTTACATCAGAACATAAAGATTTTTGATGTTTGATGTGCGGTCGCAGAGGTCAATAACAGAATCAATCAATATCTGAGATATAATAACGATATATTGGATTATTTTTCTACGATGAAAATTCAGAAGATTGTTTGCAGTTTTCATCACAGAGATTTTTGTATTGATTATACACCAGAGTCACAGAAAATATCTGATACAAACAGACTGGTCGGTTTAATCACATGTTGCGTTCATGGTCATAATGAACTCTTTCGAGCAGGTAACAACATTTAAAACTCTTGCAGTATTTTTCCAAACAATATTAACAAAAAGAAGATTAGACAAACTGCTGTTATGAGCTGTTAACCTCGTGATTAATGTGATTAATTAATGCCAAATTTTTAACCTGAGCTGCTTTTTCCTGGAAACTCGGATCACTCATTTTAAAAAAAATCTGAAATTATAGACCGTAAAATAAAGTGAAACTGTTTCAAAATGACATTTAATGAAGAGTTACATAAACGTGAATGAGATAAAATAAACCTAAAATAAAAAGAAAAGCATCAGTTTCTCATCTTGTAAACAGAAACTGTTTTCACTGCTAGAATCAACATTTCCTCGACTCACTCTAGTTTGTTGTTCATACCTACAAACACAGGAAACGGAGTCCTCTGATTGGCTGCTGGACGACCATGAAAAGTTCACTTGTGTCCAAACGTTTGTGAGGCAGCGGGACGAGGTTTTCCCGATCGATGAGCTGCGTAGAAAACAAACAGACAACGTGTTGATGTTTTTTTCCGCTGAACTCACGTCAGAGTCGGAGCTTTAATGAGTGAGAGTTTGTTTGACCCCTCTGGGCTCCTGTTAGACTTTGTTCCTGCTGGATGTAGTAACTCTGGAGCTCCGAACCAATCAGATCGCAGAAAAACAAAGAGAGCTGGTGACACACGGGACCAGTTAGCGCTGCCGTGTGCTACAACAAGGTCACATTTCAACTGATTGGTGTCCAGATGAGATTGATTTATTTACACTCGGTCACATATCTGCAGATCAGATTGTGTTTGTTCCACATCTGGTTCAGGTATCGCAGTCGACATCAGAAAAGGAAAGAAAAACTTTTTTTTATTTTTTTATTTGTTTGTAGAGATTTATTTAAGAGATTTTAACGTACAGAACATTAAGTTGCAGCTATAAAAATACACTGACAGATAACAAAAAAATCTCAAATAAAAGTAACAACATCCAAAACAAACAGATGACATAAAAAAAAAAAAATAAACGCGTACACAAAAACAAACAGGCAAACAAAAAACAACAGAACGATCACATCATAGTGCATCTAAGCACAGACTGGACAGGTAAAGTGTTCACCTGGTCTGTTCACGGTTCCCAGGTTTGATTAAATCTCTCAGTGGAGCCGTTAAAGCTGCATCTCTGTTTTTTCCAGCTCGATGTTCTGCATCACGTCTTTGAGCTGCTGGTTGTGTGATGGTGGAAACTAAAACTAAAGTGAACGTCTGGTTAAGAGAAAAGAAAAGCAACGACCTTCTGTAGATGAGCAGGGAGATTAAAATCACCTGGAGCTGAGAGAACAGGAAGCTGAATGTCCTGGAAATAGTTTCAGAGAAGGACGAGCAGAAAGGAACAGGACCAAAGTGATGCTGTCCTGTCACACACAGCACCGACCTTTGGAAATATTCTCACTAGTTTAGTCTAAAAGAATTGTAGCTGATGCCTCGAGTAGAGGAGGAAGGAATCCTAGAAAGGGCCACGTTCCATTCCTTATCTGACAGTGGGACCCCTTAGTCATTTTTCCAATCATTGTTGAAGATGAGATGTAGAACAGGACGATGTCTATCTATAATCTGAGCAAAGATCAATGAGACGCTGCTCTTGTTCGTCATATTAACGCCTAACAAAGTTTCCAAGCAAGATAGTTTGAAAATGAGCAAAGATTCACAGTGTGTGGACATTTTGAGACGAACATTTCTTTGTTTATTAGTTATTTCAGTCAAGTTTAAGTGCAAATTTAAACAAAACCTTTAAAAAAAATAATGTAAATAAAATATGAACGAATGCTTGTTTCCTTCCAGTTTTTTCCTTCTCGATTCTGAAACCTGAACTGCAGCATGAGACGCTGCTGGAAAGAAGCATCAGCTGTTTTTCACTATATGAATTACAGCTCTGTTAATATTTTTTTTTCATCCTGTCTAAATAAATATATCATATGATGCTCACCTGCTCATCTAAAATATAGATTGAAAATTGTTTTAAACTACATTTTAAGCTGCGTCAGCTTGTTTCTGTGACTCAGTACATCCGTCTCTTTTTATTGGATCAGTTTGAAGGCAGGTGGGCGTGGCAGTTTCAGTCCAGGTGTGGTCCTGTAACAGTCGCTCACTCAGGTAAAATATTTTTGACGTGTTGTTTCTGTTCATTTCTGTTCTTCTTATCTTTATTTTTGTACAGAGGGCTAATCATCGAAGGGGAAAGTCGCTTATTTTCTTCTTCAGCTGCGATTTCACAGCGATAAAGTGCACGTCCTCTGCACATAAAGACCTGTCTTTATTCCTGGACATAAGACACAGCGAGCAGGACCATGACTGCAGGTCTTTGTACATGTCACAGCTTGTGGGACAGACTGTCTTTTGGGGGAGCGAGTGAACCCTGCAGCTCTCGGCCTGTTTTCATTTTTAAAAAGATATTTATTGATTGTGTCACACTGTGTTTTCTGCTACATTTTTTGGTAAATAAGCTGCACAGGCTGAAGGTGTGTGTGTGTGTGTGTGTGTGTGTGTGTGTGTGTGTGTGTGTGTGTGTGTGTGTGTGTGTGTTGTCCTGCTGTCCATCTGTCTGCTGACGTCGAGACTCTTAATGTTGATCAGCTCCGACCATTAGATGAATAAAATTTTTATATGGTGCTTCTTCATGCTGATGTTGTTTTTATTTCAGTGTTTTACTGTTTTACTTCTCTCTCAGTATTTATTTGTTCTGCTGATGATATTTTATCAGTTTTAATTAGAGATGCTAAAAAGTTTTGTTTTTTTTCTCATTCACAAAAAAGATTATAAATAGTCAACATTATTGTTATTATCTATTATAAACACTGATAATGTGAGATAAATTTTTACATCTACATTTTTATGAAAGTTGTCATTTTCTACTAAATCAGCAGAACTTAAAGAACACTTGGAGGAGGAAAAGAAGAACTCAGTTCAAAAATCTTCCATTTTAAGGTTTGCTCATTGATCAGTAAATGCAAACCCACGGAAGAGTAACGAGTATGAGCTCATATGGAAAGTTTGTGTATTCTAGAAAATTCGGCATATATTTAATAAAACGTGTAGCCTTTACAGAAACAACAGTCCTAATGTTCATTAACTAACGTTGCCGCACACACGCGTATGGGGAAACAATAGTAAGCTTTTTTTTCTTGTAGTGCTTGATGCATTAAATGTATATCAAATTTATTATAAGTCCCTTGTGATTTAAAAACTGAAGTTGTCATAAAGTCATTTGAATTGGTCTTGCTCTAAGACCTGTTTGCTGCGTGGTGCCCCTTCAGCCAAACTTCATTGAAAAATCTCCTACTTTTAGGATTCCTCTTTCGTCGTTAACTATGGACGCTTGATATAGAATCAAACTTGAGTCTGTTTGAGAGGTTAGATTCTTATATTAAATACGGGATATATTTGATGGGCCAAGTACCAAGAATACAAAACCTTAATTTTATCATTAGCTTCCGCTGTTTGCTGGCTACTGCCCAACACTAATCCGTGTGAAACGTTGAGATTGTCTTTAAAAATAGTGATATCTGGTGTATTACATGCATGCCGAATTGAAGAGTAGTTAATAATAAGTAAGTAAATTAAACTGTTTGAAACAACACCAAAAGGTTTACACTAAATTAGAAGATTTCAAGACGTGAAATATTTTCATGGTAAATTGAGCGCTGAATAGCGCTGGCACAAGGTTCCGCTGGTGTGTTTCCAGTCGGACACAATAACATAAAGCAAACCGTAGTAGCCCGGGCTAGTAGCCACCACACGACTAGTTTTCATAATGAATTATGAAGTTAGTTAATTATGATATTTATAGATGTATTAACGGCTCTCAGCTCGTGTGAATGGACCCGACACACAGAGCCCTGCTGCGGGCTCACCGGCTGGAGCTGTCCGGGCAGCTGCTGGTCAGTGACTCCATCGTTCCGTTTCTGTACCAGGAGGACATTTTAACAGAGTCTCAGGTGGAGGACATCGAGTCTCAGCCCACAAACAGACAGAAGACCCTGAAGCTGCTGGACCTTCTACCGAGCCGCGGGCCCCGGGCCTTTGACGCCTTCCTGCGGTCTCTGGAGGACTTCAGCTGGGTCCGGGACAAACTGCTGCTGGAGCTCCAGACACGACCTGGACCGAGCTCACCTGGACCGAGCTCCACAGGTGAGAGCAGACAGAGAACATACACCTGTCATCACACACTCACACACCGTTGTTCTCTGTGTTGAAGCGGGTTTTCGTCCATCTACATCAGTCATTCTCAAACACTGGGTCGTGGCCCCCAGGTGGGTCACAGGAGGTTATTTTTGGGTCCCCAAATAAATAAAAGACCACGAAAGAAATTCAGTGAAATTTAAGATTTATATCATTAAGCTTTTAAAATGTGTGTGTTGTTTTACTGATGAGAGGAAAAACTACACTGTAAAAACAAAAAAGACTGACTTCAGTAAATTTTTGAGCCCAACTGAAATTCTGTAGTTTTTAAAAAAGTTTTACCTGCTAATTTACTTTTCTTCTTCAGATAAACCTGATTCTTTTTCAGAAACCCTCAAAACTTTGTTTCAAAAATTAAAACATTTAGACATGTTAAAGTGAATAATGTTTTATATTTAAATATTTTCAGTTAAAACAATTAGAAATACATTCTTTTTGAATTTCTAAACTTCAATGACTAAAGTTCAAGTAAGTTATCTCAAATAAAAATTAGAAGTTGGAAAAAATTTAGACAAAAATATTTCAAAACTTAACAGTTTGATTCAAAACTCAAAAACTTTTTTAAGTTGTTTTGACGTTTCTGGGGGTTTGTTTTCTTGATCAAAGAAAATAAAAACAATGAGAGCCTGAATACTTTTATTTCTCATTTATAAAGTATTTAACACGTGTTTATGCACGTGTCAAGATAATATAAGGTGCAGAAATTGCAGTAAAAATCATCAGGAATATTTATTTACGCACAAATTAACTCATCCAAGATTTATTGATAAGGCTTGTTGTGAATTGGGTTGCAATGGTTTTTCAGTTTCAAAGAGTTTTAAAACCCAGAAAACAGTTTGTGAAACACTGATCTGGATTTCAGGTGTTTAATGTTCTCACCTGTTCTTTAGAGTCGGGACAAATCATCTCATCTCATTGCAGTTATTTGGTGAAAATTTATTCTCTAAGGATTTATAAATATGAAATATCTGCAATTTATGAAACAGTTCTAGTTTCTCTATTTTGTTTTGTTTGTCCATGTTTGAACCCATGTTTCAAGTCCCTGTGAAGATTATTTTCATAATCGATTAATCTGTTGATCATTTTCTTGATCGATCGATTAGTTGTTTGGTCCAATGACCAAAATGGCAAAAATGTAAGAGCCAAGACGACGTCCTCAGAAACCAGAAAATATTCACATCTTTGAAGCTGGAATCAGAGAATTCTGACTTTTTTTTATTAAAAGTGACTCAAACCAATTGATCGATTATCAGAGTAGTTGGAAATTACTTTTATTATCAATTATTCTATTAATCGTTGCTGCTGCAGTTCAGAACAATGATGATTTATCCAAAATCTGCTCCTTGCTCATTTAGTCCAGGTTTAATGTGAGTTTTTGAGTCAAGACTAAAAGAAGTGAAATTCTCCATTTTTTCCCTTTTAACAAACAAAATACAATAAAATCAATTTTCCAGAATCTTCAGGTGGCGTCGAAAACTCAAGAAACTCGTTTTATTATCATGTATGATGAAGAAAAAACAGCAAATCCTCACATGTAGTTCAGTTTTTAAAAAAGACACAAATCACTCTATGAAATTATTCATATACTAATAACATTACTGCAACTACTAATAATAATCATAATATTAATGATCAATTTATTTATAAGCAGCTTTTAAAAACAGTTTACAAAATGTTTTTACAAGTAAAACAGAATCAACAGGAAGGAAGAAGAAGAAGAAGAAGGAAGAAACTGTTTTAATCAGTCTGGTGATTTTCTACAATTATTATCAATAAATCCCACAAAAACACAAACAACAACAGAAATAAAAACAAAGGATCTTTGTAGTTTGTGTGAAGATGATGATGATAAATCAAAGATGTGGTTTGATGCTTCAGGTGTTTGTGAGTCTGCAGGTGAGTTCAGCGTTAACTCGACCGTCGGTTCTTCTCAGAATCAGATTCGTGTTCCGCTGGAATTTAGCTCCAGGGTTCCTGGTATTTACAGAACAGTAATAAACGGTCAGTGGGGTGTTAATCATAATTCTCAGAAAGAGTTTTTTAGTTTCAGGATTTTTCCCAGAAACGAGTTTCGGCGTCTGGAAAACTTTCACAACAGAGAGGAAACTTTATTCTGTGAAGAAAATCTGAATCTTCAGGGTTTAAAAAATGGTCCACAGTCAGTTTTTGGTCCAGTGGGAAAAAAAACAATATCAGCTCATGACTTTATTAATAACAATAAACTTTATTTCTACAGCAGCGTTCATACAGCCTCAAAGTGTTTTACAATAAAGAAACAAGGGAACAAATTCAAACAACTTTAAAAAAAATCTACTGAATAATAACAAATAAATGAGTCAATAAACAACAAACACGTTCTCTAATAACAACAATAGAATCAAAACAAGAACATGTAAAATATGAAAGTGACAATGATTTCAAATCAACTTAGAAAAATCAGTTTAGTCATTTAAAAATGTTTCCAGAGTGTTAATCTTCCAGATAAAAAGTCAGAGCTGATGATTTTCTTATTTGTGTTTGTTGTTAAAAAAAAAAAAAAAAAAAAGCAGAGGATCTACGAAAAAGACAAATAATTATTCTTCTAATGAGAACTTAACAATCAGTCCTAAAATCCAGTGGGAGCCGCTGCAGGTCAGATGTTTACAGCATCAGAACCAGCTGTGAAATGATATGACTGAAAATATTAAAGCTCATGTTCTCTGAGAACGCCACGAAATCAAACAAGTACCACAAAAGCTGAGGACCGAGGAGATGCCCTGAGGAACGCCGACACGCTGCGAGAAAAGAGTCTGAAGGATTCTGGGATTAATAGTTCAAATAAAATAAAATCCATGTTGGAACTGTGGGATAAAATGTTTGAAATAAAAGTGAGAAATGTGCAGAAAAAATCATAATTATGAGATTTAAATCCATTTTTAACTCAATTTTATTATTTATGTTTAAAGGTGGAGATAAAGTGAAAACTCTGAGATGACAGTTTGAAATAAACTGATGTCAAAAATCTGAAATAGAAATATATTTAAAGATTAAATTATTGAATTGATCCCACAGCAGGAAGTTTATGTTAGAGCAGCTCAACAAGCACAGAGAGAAAGATCAAATAAAAATATAAAAGAATAAAAATACAAGTTAGAATTTTACTCATTAAAGTTTTGAAACTGAGGAAAAAACAGAGTTTAGATGAAGACAGATGACGGAGGATTGATCGGTTTGATGATTCCCAGAACAGCTTTCAGGAACTTTCCAGGAACGTGTGTCAGCGTCTTCAGACGAGATCAATGATCAGTGAGCTAGAACCACGGAGAACATGTCGGTTCCTGGAAGAACACAAATAACTTTGGTTTGTTGTGAGAAAATAAGACAACAGATTGTTAGATCAAAGTGATCAGAAATCGATTCTGATAAAAGCAGATGATCAATAAAAGAGTGAAGTCAGTCTGAATCAGATGAGAGGAGAGGAGGAGGAGGAGAGAGGAAGAAAAGGAGGAGAGGGAGGGAAGAGGAGGAGGAGGAGAGAGGAAGAAAAGGAGGAGAGAGGGAGAGGAAGAAGAGGAGGGGGAGAGGAAGAGGAGGAGGAGAGAGGAAGAAAAGGAGGAGAGAGAGAGAGGAGGAGGAGAGAGAGGAGAGGAGGAGGAGGAGGAGGAGGAGAGAGGAGAGAGGAGGAGGAGGAGGAGAGAGAGAGGAAGAAAAGGAGGAGAGAGGGAGAGGAAGAGGAGGAGGAGGAGAGAGAAGAAAAGGAGGAGAGAGGGAGAGGAAGAAGAGGAGGGGAGAGAAGAGGAGGAGGAGGAGGAAGAAAAGGAGGAGAGAGAGAGAGAGAGGAGGAGGAGAGAGGAGAGAGGAGGAGGAAAGAGAGAGGAAGAAAAGGAGGAGAGAGGAGAGGAAGAAGAGGAGGGGGAGAGGAAGAGGAGGAGGAGAGTGGAAGAAAAGGAGGAGAGAGGGAGAGGAAGAGGAGGAGGAGGAGAGAGGAAGAAAAGGAGGAGAGAGGGAGAGGAAGAAGAGGAGGGAGAGGAAGAGGAGGAGGAGAGTGGAAGAAAAGGAGGAGAGAGGGAGAGGAAGAGGAGGAGGAGGAGAGAAGAAAAAGGAGGAGAGGGAGAGGGAAGGAGGAGGAGAGGAGAGGAGGAGGAGGAAGAAAGGAGGAGAGAGGAGAGGAAGAAGAGGAGAGAGGAAGAGGAGGAGGAGAGAGGAAGAAAGGAGGAGAGGAGGAGGAGGAGGAGGAGAGAGGAGAGGAGGAGGAGGAGGAGGAGAGAGAGAGGAGGAGGAGGAGAGGAGAGAAAAGGAGGAGGAGAGAGGAGAGGAGGAGGAGAGAGAGGGAGAGGAGGGGAGGAGGAAGAGGAGGAGGAGAGAGGAGGAGGAGAGAGAGAGGAGGAGGAGGAGGAAGAAAGGAGGAGAGGAGAGAGAGGAGGAGGAGGAGAGAGGAAGAAAAGAGGGAGAGGGAGAGGAGGAGGAGGAGGAGAGAGGAGAGAGGAGGAGAGGAGAGAGGAGGAGGAGAGGAAGAAAAGGAGGAGAGAGGGAGAGGAAGAGCAGGAGGAGGAGGGAGGAGGAGGAAAGGAGGAGAGGAGAGAGGAGGAGGAGGAGGAGAGAGGCCCAGGCTGGAAAACAAGCACTCCCCACTCCTCCTCCTCCTCTCGTTTTTTGCCTCCTGCTTTCCAGGAATCTTGGCAGCAGCAATCTTGGTGCTGGTCTTGGTGCTGGTCTTGGTGCTGGTCTTGGTCTTGGTCCTGGTCTTGGTCCTGGTCTTGGTCCTGGTCCTGGTCCTGGTCTTGGTCTTGGTCTTGGTCTTGGTCCTGGTCTTGGTGCTGGTCTTGGTCTTGGTCCTGGTCTTGGTCCTGGTCCTGGTCTTGGTCTTGGTCCTGGTCCTGGTCCTGGTCTTGGTCCTGGTCCTGGTCTTGGTCCTGGTCTTAGTCTTAGTCTTGGTCCTGGTCCTGGTCTTGGTCTGGTCCTGGTCCTGGTCTGGTCTTTCTGGTCTTAGTCTTAGTCTTATCTTAGTCTTGGTCCTGGTCCTGGTCCTGGTCCTGGTCTGGTCCTGGTCTTAGTCTTAGTCTTAGTCCTGGTAGTCCTGGTCTTGGTCCTGGTCCTGGTCCTGGTCCTGGTCCTGGTCTGGTCCTGGTCTTGGTCCTGGTCCTGGTCCTGGTCTGGTTCAGGTCCTGGTCTTAGTCTGTCTGGTCCTGGTCTGGTCCTGGTCTTGGTCTTGGTCCTGGTCCTGGTCCTGGTCTTGGTCTTGGTCCTGGTCTGGTCCTGGTCTGGTCTTGGTCCTGGTCTTAGTCCTGTCTCCTGGTCCTGGTCTTGGTCTGGTGTTGTTCTGTGATTAACAGTTTTGACTGAGACTTTTTTTTTAAGTCTCACTGATTTTTACTGCATTTTTTCCAGCTGACGTTTTTCCTCAGAATGAGTCAAAGTCAAACGGCTCCATGTGGACAGTTTGACTCTGGACAACAAACATCACCACTCTCTCTTCCTCTTCTCTCTTCGTCTCTTCGTCTCTCTTTCTCTCCTCTCTCTCTTCTCCTTCTCGCTCTCCTCGCCTCTCCGTCTCTCGCCTCTCTTCTCGTCTCTCTCTCGCCTCTCTGCCTCTCTCTTCCTCGCCTCTTCGCCTCTCCTCGCCTCCTCGCCTTCCTCTTCTCTCCTCGCTCTCTCGCCTCCTCGCTCTCCCTCTCGCCTCTCTCGCCTTCTCTTTCGCCTCTCTCTTCGCCTCTCTCTTCTCTCTCGTTCTCTCTCTCGTCTCTCCTCTTCCTCTCTTCCTCTTCTCTCTCTTCTCCCGCTCTCTTCGCCTCCTCTCTCTCTCTTCGTTCTCTCTCTCTCTCTCTGCCTCTCTCTTCGCCTCTCTCGTCTCTCCTCTTCTCTTCGCTCTCTCTCCTTCTCTCGCCTCTCTCGCCTCTTCGCTCTTTCGTCTCCTCTCCTCTCTCTCTCTCTCTCGTTCTCTTCGCCTTCTCGCCTCTTCTCTCTCTCGTCCTCTTCGCCTCTCTCCTCCTCTCCTCCTCTTCTCCCTCGTCTCTCTCTCTCGCCTCTCTTCTCGCTCTCTCTCTCTTCTCCTCTCTTGCCTCTCTTCGCTCTCTCTTCTTCCTCGCCTCTCTTGTTCTGTCGTCTCTCTCATCTCTCTTCATCCTAATCTCTTGATTCTCTGTTCTCCTGTCATTCTTCTTTCGCCTCTCTCTTCTTAGTCTTCTCGCCTCTCTAATTCTCTGCCAGTCTTATTATCTAACAATCTTCATTTTACTCTTATCTTCGTGCCTATTCTTATACTATAGCTATCGCCTATCCTCTGTTTCTTACATTCTCTCCTTTTCCTCTCTGTCTCTAAATCTTCCTCTCCAGATCTATCTCGTCTCTCTTCGTTCTATACTAATCTCACAAACCTGACAAAAAACTAAATTCTCAAAAGTACTATCTTATCCAAATGTGAAAACTCTTGTGATCTCATGAAGTCTACTATTTTCTCTCTTGAAAACTACAAACTTTCTCACTTCTTGTCAAATCTCTGAGTTTGTCATGTTTCCACTGTTTTAAACTGTTAAATAAAATCTAAAATCTATTGTGGAGATCAAAATTAAATAGTGTTTTTCTCAGATTATTAAAATTATTTTTTAATTAAAGAGAAAACACACTGAAATTCTGTTATTATTTATAACAAATACTTAAAAATTTTTTTTTATTTTCTAATATTCTTATGTTATGATAGATGTTGAAGTTTAAAAAAAAAAAAGTAAACTGAAGGAATATATCACAAAACACTGAAAAAAAATGATTCAACACGAAGACAAAATCAATTCTGAGTTTATTTTGTTTTGATATTGTGTCACAATTGACAAACAAACTTAACAAGCTACAATTCTTATGTGATCTTTGTGATCCATGAAGCACAGTTTTATTCTGTCAAACTAAACACTGGAACATCTTTTTAAACTCTGATGAACTTTGATGTTCAAGTGTAACAAGACTAAAATAAATAAAGTTATTGTGGGAAAAAACAAAGCTACAGAGGGTTTTTCAGACAGAGATGAAAACAGAACACAGGAAAACAACACAACTTTCTGAATATTTAAAGTCACAGAGACAAAAATGCAGAAAACATTTTTTCCTTTTCTTCAGACTTCTTCATGTTGTTTGAGGACAGTTTGTGAGACAGATTATCAGTTTGACAGGACACAAACACAGACACAGTGTCAGAGACGAGAAAAAGACAGACACAGGACACAGACACACAGGAAAGCAGACAGATCAGTTCAGAGACACAGTTGACACAGAGACAGATTACAACACAGACAGACAGACACAGGGACACAGAGAACACAGAGACACAGACACACAGACAGACAGACACAGGACACAGAGACAGACAGACACAGAGACAGACAGACACAGGGACAATGAGACAGACACACAGACAGACAGACACAGGACACAGAGACACACAGACACAGACACACACAGACACAGAGAGACAGAGAGACACAGACACACAGACACAGGACACACAGAGACACAGAGACAGGACACAGAGACACAGACACAGGACAGACAGACACAGAGACACAGAGACACAGGACACAGAGACAGACAGACACAGGGACACAGAGACACAGAGACAGAGACACAGACACAGGGACAGAGAGACACAGGGACACAGAGACAGACAGACACAGGACACAGACACAGAGACACAGACACAGAGACACAGAGACACACAGACACAGGACACAGACAGAGACAGACAGACACACACACAGAGAGACAGACACAGGACACAGAACACAGACACAGGAGACAGACAGACACAGAGAGACAGGACAGACACAGAACAGAGACACACAGACACACAGGACACAGAGACAGACAGACACAGACACAGAGACAGACACAGAGACAGACACAGGGAGACACAGAGACAGAGGACACAGAGACAGAGACAGGGACAGACAGACAGAGGACACAGACACAGAGGACACAGAGACAGACACAGGGACACAGAGACACACAGACAGACACACAGAGACACACAGACACACACACAGACAGACACAGAGGACACACAGACACAGGAGACAGACAGACACAGACACAGGACACAGACACAGAGACAGACAGACACAGACACAGATACACAGGGACAGGATACACAGGACACACAGAGAGACAGACAGGGACAGACAGGGACAGACAGGAGGAGACAGACAGACACAGGGACACAGATACACAGAGACACAGAGACAGAGACAGGAGACAGAGGGACACAGGGAGACACAGAGACAGAGACAGACACACAGACACAGAGACAGACACAGGACACAGAGACAGACAGACACAGGGACAGAGACACACAGACAGACAGAGACACAGAGACAGGAGACACAGGGACACAGAGACACAGAGACAGACAGACAGGGACACAGAGACAGACAGACACAGGGACAGAGAGAGCAGACAGACAGGGACACAGAGAGACAGACACAGGGAGGCACAGACAGACAGAGAGACACAGACACAGACACAGAGACACAGACACAGAGACAGACACACACAGACACAGACACAGAGACAGACAGACACGTCTGTAAATGTGTTTGTTTTGTAACTTGTCTTCATCTCAGCTCCACCTGCTGACGTTCAGTCATGTGACCACAGATAAAATCTGATTCAGAGTTTTCAAATAAAGGCTGATCATTTGAGATAAAAGTCAGAGGTGAAAGACATCATTTTGGGATTTGAGTTGTGAGGTAAAATTCAGAAAATCTTAAATTTGAGGAACAGGTTTAAATTCTGAGATTAAAATCTGAAGTTTGAGAGAAAAATAAATCTGAAGTTTTTAATTTAAAGTCGATCAAAAGTTTAAAAGTGAAGAGTTTTGTGTCTATTTCAAGATAAAAGTCTGAATAAATCGCTCTCTCTCCGCAGACGTGGCGCTCTCGGACTCGGTTCTCCTGAAGGTTCTTCGACCGCGAGCTGTCCCGGCTGGCGCTCGGCTCGGCGCTGAGGAGGCGGTCCTGATGGATCTGGGTCTGTCTGCAGAGGCTCTGTTCGCTGTCGCCGATCACGTTCAACACGGGAGCCGTTGGCCGCTGGTGGTTAGACGTCAGGGGAAGAAGGCCACCGCCCAGAGACTCGTCCAGAGTCTGAAGAACGCCAACACCGGCTGTCCTGGAAGACGCCCTCATGTGGCAGAGAGGACTTTATATCTTAAAGGTCTCTCTGACATCCAATCAGTCCACAGGTCAGAAATGAGACGCTTGAATCTGTATTTTTATCATTTTATAATTTTATAATGTTTCTCTTCTGGTTCCTTCTCACAGAGTCACCTTCAAAATAAAAGCAGTAAAAGACAGACGGTCAGAGAAGCAGGTGAACACTGAGCTGAGGAAAAGACCAAACAATTCATTGATTACTTCAGAAAATAATCAGCAGGTTAATCAATAATAATAATAATGAAAATCTTCAGTTGCAGATTCTGAAAATTAAATTTGAGATTTTGAGAAGAATTAACTTTTGATTTTTGAGCTGAAAGTCAGAAATGATTAAAGTCTGAATTATGATAAATAATTCAGAAGTTCAAAAACTTTGAATCATGAGAATTAAATTCAGTATTTTGGATTAAATCATAATCCTGAGATTAAAGTTTGAATTTTTAGAGAAATGTCAGGAAACAAAGATTTAAATGTCCCATCAGTTTTCAGATGAAGTCAACATTTTAAGATTTGTCCTAATTTTGAATTGAATAAAGTCAGAATTCAAAGATTGTTTAAAAAAATATGAAAATGTAAAATTTCAGATTAACATCTGATGTTTTAGAAAATTTTAAATTTTATTGAGGTAAAAGTCAGAACAGTTCTGTTAATGTGAAGATAAAGATTCAAAATAAAAGTCCAAATTCAGGATAAATTTCAAAATAAAAGAGTTCTACTTTTATTTATTTGTTTTTTATCAGGTTCCTTTGTTCTCTGAGTTAGAACGTCTCGTCCACGTGTTTGTTGATTCACTTCAGACTTTCACTTTCTCTCATGATTTTATTTCACTTTTTCCAGAAGTCGACCAACATTTCATCAAACACACGATTAGTTTCAAAGAATCAAACTTTCAGCCAGAAAACACTTGAAACACACACACACACACACACACATTACACACACATTAACACACACACACACACATGTTTGACTTCACAACTTTGAACGCTGCATGAATCGACTTTTGTTGCTTCGGGTTTTTAAGGTGGACTGACGAGATCTAAAACATCTCCTGGACTGAACTGTTCACATGTTTCTGTCTGAAAATTAACTCTTTACATCTCATCGTTCTGTTCAGTAAAGTCATTTAACAAGTTGAAATGTTTGTAAAAGTTTACCTGAAGATAATAAAGTTTATTAAAGTCCTGACGGTTCATTTTTAATCCTTCATGTTCACACTTCATCAGATTAAAAGTTAACATGTTGAGACAAATAATCAAGAATCTGAGATTTTAAGTCTTAAATTTGAAAATTAGCCAAAAGTCTGAGATTGATGGTCAGAATTTTCAGAATAAAGTCCAGAGGGAGATTAAAAATCTGAATTTGGCTAAAGTCATGACTGAGATTATAAAACTGAACTGTCAGTAAAAGTCCAAATTCTGGGAAAAAATGTGGACTTTTGAAAAGTAATTTTCATATTTAGGTAGTTTGTGAATATTTTTTTGATTTATTGATTTGAATACACAGAGACAAAGTTTTGAGTTGAACTGAACAGTAAATCAATAATTCATAATTAATATAAAACCTGAGTTTTTGTGCCCATCAGAATGTTGGATACTGGTTGCAAAGAGCAACAAATCTGTGTGTGTGTGTGTGTGTGTGTGTGTGTGTGTGTGTGTGTGTGTGTGTGTGTGTGTGTTTGTGTGTTGTGCTTTTGAGTTTCTCATGAAAGTTCTGAACACTGTGAAGCTGATATATCACTGATTCAAGAAATATTTAAAGGAGGAGGAGGAGAAAGGAGGAGGAGGAGGAGGAGGAGGAGGAGGAGGAGGAAGAGGAGGAGAGGAGGAAGAGGGAGGAGGAGGAGGAGGGGAGGAGGGAGGAGGAGGAGGAGGAGGAGGAGGAGGAGGAGGAGGAGGAGGAGGAGGAGGAGGAGGAGGGGAGGAAGGAGGAGAGGAGGAGGAGGAGAGGAGAAAGAGGAGAGAGGAGGAAGAATGATTAATGTTAAGGAAAGATTGATTCATTACTGTTAAAAATGTATTTATATTATTTATTTTTAGTTTAGTTTCCTGGTGGGTTTGTATGTTTCAGTTCATTTTATGGTTATGTTTAGTTTGTTTTTTAGTTTCAGAATTAGTTTTAGTTGTTTTTGTTTTTAATATATAAAGGTGTTTAGTTTTGGTTTTTAGTTTCAGAATTAGTTTTATTTGTTTTTGTTTTTTTTATAATATTTTGTTGTGTACTCTGTACTCTAGAGACATGCTCTGCAGTGTTGTTGAGTCTACTAAGGTGTACTATACAGGTGTTTCACTCAGTTTCTGCAGTGTACTGTGGTGTGTGTATCTGTGTATCTGTGTACTCTGCAGCTGTGTACTCTGCAGGTGTGCACTCTGCAGGTGTGCACTCTTCTCTGCAGGTGTGCATCTCTCTGCAGGTGTATCTGCACAGTGTTATCTAGGTGTTATGCTCACAGCAGCCTGTGTCAGCTGTGTATCTGCACAGTGTATGTGCAGTGTGTACTCTGCAGTGCTATCTCTGCAGGTGTGTACTCTGCACAGGTGTGCACTCTGCAGGTGTACTCTCTGCATGTGCACTCTCTGCAGGTGTGTGTCTCAGGTGTTCTGCAGTGCCATCTGCAGTGTGTTACAGGTGTGCACTCTCTGCAGGTGTGTACTCTGCAGGTGTATACTGTGCTGTGTACTGCAGGTGTGTACTCTGCAGGTGTGTCTTGCAGGTGTACCTGCAGGTGTGTCTCTGGTGTACTCTCAGGTGCACTCTCTGCAGTGTGTACTCTGCACAGGTGTGTACTCCAGGTGTGTACTCTGCAGGTGTGTACTCTTGCAGGTGTACTTACAGGTGTGTACTCTGCAGGTGTGCACTCCCAGGCAGGTTGTACTCTGCAGGTGTGTACCTGCTGTACTCTGCAGGTGTGGCGGCTGCTTTTTTAAGCCAAGCACAGAAACAACAACAAAGTCGATTCCACACTCAAACTAAAACTTGGACAAACAATTACACGTCAGATTTCTGTTTGACTGGAAAACTGTTTTGTATCTTGAGAAAATAAAAGTTTGTTGAGAATAAAGTCAAAAACATTTAGACTGATTTTTTCTTTTTATGTTCTGAAGGTTTGATTTTATTCTCAAAATCTCTGCCTTTTTTCTCAAATATTTCCACTTTACTTTCAACATTTTGAAGTCACTGTCAGCATCTGAACATTCAGACCGAATTATCAACATTTCAGCTTTATTCTTGACATTTCTATGATTTTTTCTCAACATTTTGACTTCCAAAATCCAAAATAAAACCAGCTCTTCCCTGTCTCTTCTGTAGGATGTAAAAAATGCTGACAGTCCATGAAGAAGAGTTTGATTTCTTTCTGACAGCGTGCAGCTGTTTGGACGATCAGGAGTTTGTATCTTCACTTCATTCTCTCTTTCTTTGTTTCTTCTCTCAGGATGTAAATGAACTGTTCTTCAGGTTTTCTTCTTCTTCTGCAGCAGATTGTTTTTTTTCTGTCCTTTCACTTCCCAGAATCCCTCGGACTTCCTGGTAAAATCTAACAACGTTCAACAACGTGTGTGTGTGTGTGTGTGTGTGTGTGTGTGTGTGTGTGTGTGTGTGTGTGTGTGTGTGTGTGTTCTACTTGGTTGTGTTGTGTGTGGAGTCACTCTGATTATAACCTGATTGATTCGAGGATGTGGGATGCAGCAGCAGAAAACAACAACAACAACAATAAATAAACAAATAACCAATTTATATTCAAATCCACCTAAAATCCCTGTGTTTACTTTAAGGTGGATTATGCTGATTTGCAAACTTACAAAAAGAAGTCGAGTTTGATGACATGAAGTAGTGTGGATCATGGGAGTTGTTGTCTTCATAGCTGATGAAAATCTATCTGATGATGTAATGTTTTAAAGTTTGATTCAGGTTATGTTTAGCTGACTCACTGACTTCCTCCCGCTCTCTGACGCTTCCCATGAATCCTGTGTTTTATGAAAGTTAGCAGCTCGCAGTAAATCACGTTACTTGAATAAATTACAGATTTTTACATTTTAGATTTTTTTTGATATTTTAATACAAAATGTGACATAACAACCTGAAAACTCAACACTGACACGCTCTTCGTCTGTTGAGTTGATATGTTGAACAAATTAAGTCCAATCCATCTCCAGTCCGTGTTTTAGCTCTGGTTTTGTCTTCCTGTCTGTGTTGTTTTGTCCTCTGAGAGACACCATGTTTCAGATGTTCTGCTGCTAAAACAGGATCCTCACTACAACATAAAAACAAGACAACAAGACAACAATAACATAAAGATGTAACAATACAACAAAATCATATCATAAACAAGATGAAGATGATGTAACAAACAAAAACAATGTAAAAGACAACAAGATGAAAAATCTATAAAAACACAACAGGACATAAATCATGTAAAACATGTAACAAGATAAAAACAACCAAATATGTCCGGTGTGAGACAGACAGAGACGGAGACTCTGTGGTGGAGAAAAGCTGAGGTTCAGTTGTCTTTGACAGAGACAGTCGCAAAAATGTCCTTCAGAGGATTTTTTACTACACTAGGACATTTCAGAGCCTGAACTTTTCACTTTACTGCAGTAAAGTAGTTCATATTTCTTACTTTTACTTGAACTGCAGTAAAGACTGAGAGGACGTCTCTCAGACCAGACCTGGACATCAGTTACTTAAGGTGAGTGACGTCACCCTGAGGTTTTGAAGGTGTCCAACATGTCGTCCGTCCTCTCAGCTCTGTTCTCGAGGGTTTTAACCTCGAAAAAGTCTTTTGTTTCAGTGGAAACAAACAAACTCGTCTCATCAGTCAGAACCAAATAAGAACTTCCTGTTGGCAGCTGCTGACATCATCATCGCCCGACACATGACCTCATGTGTCCGTCTGGTAAACATGAATCTGTTTACCAACGTCATGTGATCCTCACACACACACACACACACACACACACACACACACACACTTGAGTGATGAGTCAGCTGATTGGCTGATTGGTTGAGTTGGTTCATCATGGAAGAACTGCAGCCTGTTAAAATCCAGGGAAGAAAAACTGAGTTAATCAGAAAATGTTGGGAAAAAATCAATCACTCAATCTACTGAAAAACTGCTGGGCATCAATCTGGCAATAATTTTGATTAGATTGTTTTGTCCATAAAATGTCAGAAAATGTTGATCAGAGTCCAAGATGACGTCCTCAAATGTCTTGTTTTGTCCACAAACTCAAAGATCATCAGTTTTCTGTCAGAGAGGAAAGAAACCAGAAAATATTCACATTTAAGACTGAAATCAGAGAAGTTTGACTTTTTAGTATTAAGAAAGAGACTCAAACTGTGTGTGTGTACAGACTGATCTATAACTGATAAATAACCTGACTGAGGTGTGTTAAAGGTTCATTTACAATGTCAGATCAATAAGAACAAGAAGAGGAACAGGAGTGACTTCATCATCCTGCTGCAGGTCACAGCTCCGACCAGCAGGGGCTGGTGACTTCATCAATGTGAACAAACAAACAAACAAACAAACAAACAGGTAAGCTGCAGGTGAACACATGAACTCATGATGTCACACAGAAGAATTTCAGCCTCTAAAACAAACCAATATACAGGTTTCATTATAAAGTACTGATACTTGTAAGTGCATTCAAACATCAAACATTACAACACAAGTATAATGATAAGCAGGAAAATGTACTAAGAGTATTTCAAGTAAAAGTACTCCTCATGCAGAGTGGCATGTCAGAATAATATTTATAATGTGATCAATCATTTTATTCAGTTTTAAATAAATGTAGTTTCCACAGTGAAGTGAATAAAAATAAACATCATCATGTGAAAAGTGTTGATGTCATTTGGATTCATTTGATGAATTATGCTTCTTCTTCTTTTTAAAATTAAATTATTTTATTTTTTACGAGGAGCTTCATCTGTGCAGCAAACAAACATTAAATATAAATTCAGTCCACCCATCAAGTAAATACATAAACATATATTACATTACACTCGAAGATTTAAAGCTGATTTTTTTAAAAAACAACAGAGTAAATTTAATCAGCTCAGAAAGTTTAATTACATCATTATGATTATTACAACTTTTAGCAGCCAAACTTGGTCTCATCTGATCAGCTGGTTGACAATTTAATAAAAACGTCATAAGCTAAAGAAAAAGTAATCTATCAGATCAAATGAAAACACGAGATCAGGTTCCAAACTTGTCAACAATAATCAAATGAACACAAATCAATCAATCAATAAATCATACAGAAATTTAGTCTTGTTATATTTTGTAACATTGTTTTCATCTTACTTTGTTTTTGTTTTGTTTTGGTCATTTTCATCTTGTTACATTTATCTTGTAAAGTTTTCTCATTTTTGTCTTGTTATATTTTGTTTGTTTTTGTTCTGATCATCTTGTTTTTATCCTGTTACATAATTTTTATCTTGTTATATTGATTTTTTTTTTGGTGTTTGTTGTTACATATGTTTATCTTGTTGTCTTTACATCTTGTATAATCTTCTATATAGTCTTTCTTATGTCATTTTATCTTGCTACATTTTGTTACATTGTTTTTCTTTCTGTTATTTTCATCATGTAAATAAAATAAATAAAAATTCAAACTAAAGTACTGAGACGTGTTTGTGTTCAGATGGAGGAAAAGTAAAAGATGTCAGTAACGTACAGATCTACTTATTTGTACTCAGTTACCTCTGTAAAATTGTAGTACTTGAGTAAATGTAGCTTATTACTTTTCATCACCTAATGATGAGAAAATGTGTTTTTAAGTGATGTTTCCTGAGATCATGTAACACTGAAGATGATGAGGAGGGAGATGAAGGAGGAGGGGATGATGATGATGATGGAGGAGGAGGAGGAGGAGGGGAGGTGTGTGTGTGTGTGTGTGTGTGTGTGTGTGTGTGTGTGTGTGTGTGTGTGTGTGTCTCCATGCAGGCAGAGCCTCCGGAGCGGAGCGAGGCGCAGGGCGGGGCGACGGCGCGCAGCAGCAGCAGCAGCAGCAGCTCCCGCTGACCGACACCGACCTCCTGCTCGTCTCCAGGCCGCGGCATGGCTGCTGCAGCCCGGCCTGTCTGCTCTGAGTCACCGCGGTGCAGCTCCGGACCGAACAAGAAGAAGACGATGAAGATGATGATGAGGATGATGGTGTGCAGTTAAGAGGAGCTGCGGAGCGGAACAAACCGCAGACTGAACCGTGCGCGGAGCTCGATGCAGCAGAAAATCGCCATTGTTTGGATGCTGAGCAGCCTGAGAGGAAAACCCGGAGACTGTTTGAGCCAGAGGCACCATGCTTTCACCGCTGCTCTCACGCTCTGCCTGAGCTGCTTCACCCGGGTAAGGAGGCCTTTTTCGGCTAAATGTTGAGTTTGAGTCGCCGCCGCCGCCGCCGCTGTCTGGGCGCAGCGGCAAGCGGCAGCCTGTCAGGCTTTGTTCGGGAAAACAGAGCAAAGCGCAGATTTTAGGTGAACGCGTGAGTCGTAAAGGTGTGATTGATGAGTGTGCAGTGTGCGCGCGGTGCCGTGCTGGTCGGAGGGGCGGTGAGATGGACGCGTTGTGGCACCGCAGGTCCGTTTGTGCGGCGCGCAGCAGCTCGTCGGGCCCCGCAGAAAGTGGGTCAGTCGGCTGCAGCCTGAGAGTCCCTGCATGTCTGTCATCACTGAGCATCACACACACACACACACACACACACACACACACACACACACACACACACACACACACACTGAGAGCTGAGGAACCTCCTCTGTCTGAAGAACAACATGGTTCCACATCCTCAGCAGCTGCTCAGCATCTTCCTTTACCTGCACAGGTGTGAAGGAGCTGACCTGAGATCAGCGTCTATTATTTCACCTTCTGAGACTCTAGTGACATCATCAATCAATCTGTAGATTATTTTGAACAATAATTGATCAGTTTTCTCAGTTTACTGTCAGAGAGGAGAAACAAAACCAGAAAATATTCACAGTTAAGAAGCTGAAATCAGAGAATGTTTGTCATTTTTATTTAAAGAAAGACTCAAAATGATTTATTGATTATGAAAATAGTTGGCGATTAATTTAATAATCAATTAATCAAGTAACTGTTGCAGCTCTGGATGGTTTAAACTCTCTTTGTTTTTGAGTTAGTGAATATTAAACATATTATTCAATATTCTACATTATTTTCTGATATCAGAACACCTTGTGGTTCATTATCAGGTTGTTATCTGATATTATAGAAGCTACATTTTCCTTAAAACATGTTTTGTTATTAGAAACTGTTTCTAATAAAAGTTATATTCAGATATTGTGATTAAAAACTGACATTTGTGTAAATCAGGTTATTGTCTCTTTAAGTAAATATTTGCTGAAATACCCTCTGATATTAGAACTGTTGGAGAACATCAGGGGAACCTGATTCTAACATGAAACAAAGCTTTTGGTTTCATTCATAGCCAGAGAGCTTCACAGAGCTAATGTGGCTAACACGGCTAACGGAGACAGAAGTGGCTGCCAGCTCTCTGGTGTTCTGCCATGTTGAGAGCTTTGGTTCTTTCTGTGAGCGCCAGGCGAGATAATGAGCCCAAACAGGTCGTTAAAGAACCAAATGCATCAGTGAGAGGAAACCAGTCAGATCATCATCAGGAGCTTCTTCCTGTTTCTGAAACCAGAGACGATGCCAGAGGCTGAAGCTGTGAGAGAACAGGCTTTATACTCTGTCTGTCAGAGGAACATTTACAGCAGAACGTCGTCCAAACATCTGAACAACTGAACATCCGAACAACTGAACATCCGAACATCCGAACAACTGAACATCCGAACATCGAACAACTGAACATCCGAACATCCGAACAACTGAACATCCGAACAACCGAACAACTGAACATCCGAACATCCGAACAACTGAATATCCGAACAGCGAACAGCTGAACATCCGAACAGCTGAACATCCGAACAACTGAACAACCGAATAACTGAACATCCAACAACTGAACATCCGAACAGCTGAACATCCGAACAGCGAACATCCAACATCCGAACAACTGAACATCCGAACAGCTGAACAACCGAACAGCGAACAGCCCAACATCCGAACAACCGAACATCCGAACAACTGAACATCCGAACAACCGAACATCCGAACAACTGAACAACCAACATCCGAACAGCGAACATCCGAACAACTGAACATCCAACATCCAACAGCCAACATCCAACAACCGAACATCCGAACAGCCAACAGCGAACATCCAACAACTGAACATCCAACAACTGAACATCGAACAACCGAACATCCAACAACGAACATCCGAACAGCTGAACAGCCGAACATCCAACAACCGAACATCCGAACAGCGGAACATCCAACAGCTGAACAGCCGAACAACTGAACATCCGAACAGCTGAACATCGAACAGCTGAACAGCTGAACAGCCGACATCTGAACAACTCAACATCTGAACATCCGAACAGCTGAACATCCGAACAGCTGAACAGCGAACAGCTGAACAGCTGAACAGCCAACATCTGAACAACGAACATCTGAACATCGAACAACTGAACATCCGAACAACTGAACATCCGAACAGCTGAACATCCGAACAGCTGAACATCCGAACAACTGAACATCCGAACAACTGAACATCCGAACAGCTGAACAATTTTTGATTCTACTGCAGCAGAAATGAACATTTGATCAATAAAATCTGTTTAATGACACGAGGAGGTGAACAGCAGGAGTTTGTCTCCATCATCCATCATCGACTGAAAAGAGCTCGGAGTGACGAGTTCAGCTAAAAGTGTGAATGAAAAGATGAAACAGAGTGTAAATAACACTTCTGTCCAAAAATGTCCCATTGGATCAAAATCTATTTGTGTCTAAACTTATTATTGTTTCCATGACAACGAAGGTTAGCTGATATTTGACTGTGAAAATACAAATCATTCCCTAAAACCTTTTTGTGTCTAAACTGAACCAGACAGTGACTGTTTATTGCTGTTACCATGACAACGAAGGTCACCTGATGTTTTTGGGTCAAAATACAAAACAAGATATTCAGGCCGGATAGTTCAGGGACAGTGTATTTTTGGAACAGTGGGTCTTCATAGTGGTGGACATTTGTTTTCAGGACAACGGCCTGTTGACAAATGGTTTCTCTGTCCAGTAGGACATTTTTGACTATTTTGATGACTACAAATCTTGTTCTGTTTGTTTGGTTCAGACCTCAATAAATATGACATCATCGTGATTTTTCTAGTAAAATGAAAATTGTGATGCAGAAATGATCACTCACATTCGTGACGCGCCTTGCAGTTTCAGTCAAAATAATCACAATATACTTTTTTTAACAAGTCATGCAGCTCTAGTATTTCCAGATTATTTTTGTAATTTGCAGACAGAGTAGGTCCATTTTACCAGGAGACAAAAAAAAATTAATCTGTGGCAAGAAAAAACACAGACCTGGCAACCCTGTCCACCGGGACGTGCTGCTCAGAAACTGATACCAGTGTCAGAATATTCTGGATCAGGTATCAGCGAGCAGGCGAAGTTCATGCACAGTCAAATATTCAACTGAAATTTGATCAAAACTGAAACACGGCCTACAGCAGCTTTCAAATCACAGGAGGTGCAATATGTGTTAAAACTACCAGCTACAGTTTTAAATGAAAACGTTTTTGTTGGGTTCAGATCTTTGCAAAAATCACATCATGTTTTAAATGAAAATGAGAATAATGATATTAAAATGATATCATTAGAGATGCGATTGCAATTTTCTTAGCCGATTCGGATTTCCGGTTTTATACGGTCTGACCTGCCGATTCCGATTTTGACCGATTCCGATTTTCAGTCTTTCTAAGAACTAGAACTGACAGCATTCACAAACATTTTTGCAACTTTTCTTGTAAAATTAAATTAGATGTTCATAATATGACACTGACTATTAAATATTCATTAAATACAATTTAAATCTTCTCCAAAGTCACAGCCAGGCCTTATTATAGTTTTATATTAAGATTATGAATCACCTGAATGTGATCTCGCGAGACCATGGAATCTCGCGGGATTTCGGAGACGCGATTTCACGTGATCTCCTGTGGAAGCAGATCTAAACAAACCGGAGACGGACGCGATGCATCAGTTTGCTGCCGTAAAACTTTGTCGTGAGAAAAACAGCTGCAGAAGTTAAAGGAGTCTGGATGAGAAAATGTTTGAGGAGACGATCAACACCGGATGTTTATTCTTCATCCAGAACAGGAGGTGAGATTTGAACTGTCCTCTGTGAACAGCAGTCTGCTGCTAGCTAACATTAGCATGAAGAGCTACAAAGTTTACGGCTGTTTTGCGACATTGTCCGCTGCTCTGTCTCGTTGTAGACTGTCTGTCTTCCCTTTATCCTGTTCTTTGAATCTGTCTCTGACACCAGCTTCATGCAGACACGTGTCAGAGTGTGTAGCTGTGATCAGCGCTGTGTTGACGTCACGGTCAGTTTGTCTGCTGCGCGCATGACACCATCGTTCAGAACACGTGTGACAATGACGGGCACAGAATCGGATGTGACGCTGCTCGGTTCCGCCCTGGCCGGTCGATCGGTGCGTCTCTAGAAATCATACTTGAAATCAAATCTTAGTTGAATCTCAGTCAGAATAAGTTGTAGCTTCTGCTTCCAGCAGTTCAACCAAAAACAATCATCCACACAGAATCAGAAGTTTACAGCTGTTGAAATCATGTTCATATATAAACCAGTTTCACACTGGTTCTCTTTATTGTCTGGAATGTGGTTCAGGAACCAGAATTAGAACATGGATTGGCTGATGGTTCTGATGTTCTGTGTTTCAGTCACATGCTCTGTTCTGGGTGACTGAGTGAGTCATTAGTTATTGATTATCGGGTCATGAGGAGTCTCATTGATCAGACGATCGTAGACATTGATCAGTTCAGTTATTGATGAGTTTCCTGTGTGGAGGATGGTGTTGTCTGTCAGTGTTTGTCATGGTGGGGTGGGTGGTGCTGTGTCGGTCCTCAGCTGTTGGCAGGCGGTCGACTCCTGGTGGAAAGTTTTTGTTTGTAGTTTGAGAGGAGGAGCTGCTGTCAGCGGTGAACAGGCCTCAGTTTACTTTGATTCTGCTCCAGACGAGGCTGCAGGATCTTTGCTTTAATTATCGCCTGTTTTCATTCATTAAACTCTGTTTGTGTTCTGTTGTTGTGATGAGGAGGAGAACGTTCTGTCAGAGAAAACTGCAGCGTCAACAAATCTGAAGGAAGAGACGATTCTGTTTCTGTGTCCTGCAGAGGTGAACTGAACCAGACGCAGTTTCTTCACTTTTTGAAAGTACCAATCAGACTTCAGGATTTATTAGGAACTGATTTTATAATTATTGCTGATTAATGGTAATATTTGTCCTGCAAAGACAACTTTAGACATGAAACTTCACAGAAGAAATTAAACACAGAAACCAGATAAAAGTGTGAAAGTGATGTCATGTAGCATCACAGTCAGGCCTCCCTCCAGTCTTTATGCTAAGCTAGGCTAATCATAGTGGTTACAAAGAAAACTACTTCACACAGTTAATGTTTTGTTTTGTCCCCAAAACCTGTTCAGCTGTTTTTGGATATTTAGAATAACTTATTAAAGTTGAATTTATATCCAGTTGGCTTTATGAAGCAACCACAGCATCATTTAGCTACAAACAGCAACAAACAAACAAAACAAAGTGTTGTGTTGTATGATGAGTTGTTGATGGTATCAAACTACCCATCAACAGCTTTTATGTTCAGTGGCTAGTAGTTTCCTCTGCCTCCAGTCTCTGTGCTAGCTAGGCTAAGCTAACTTAGCTCTGTTGGTAAGATGATGAACCATAAATACTTTGTGTTGAAGCTCTGCAGTTTAGTTGTGTAACTTCTCTCAGTTATTCTGCTCATCTCAAACTGAATCAGTGTGTTTGACATGGTGTGTGTGTGTGTGTGTGTGTGTGTGTGTGTGTGTGTGTGTGTGTGTGTGTGTAATACCCCAGTGTTTCTGTCTGCGTGTCTGATTCACTGTGATTAAACCGTCTCCGTCTCTAATCGCAGCGTCTCCGTCCTCCGTCTGTTAGCTCAGCAGACCACATTGATTATATCCTCAGATTATTAGAGCACTTTCACATTTGTGGATTAACCCCGACACTGATAATCCAAACACAACTTTAAACTCTCCGTTGTTTCCATCACTCACACATCAGATACGTTACACAGCGGTGTGACGGAAAATCAGCTTATCTGCACATTTTCAACTCTCTCCAGGGAACATAAAGCTTTTATTCTGACACCTTTTACATTTTATTCTGTACAGAGCTGCTGAATTACACCTGTGAACAGTGTTAAGATTAGAGCAGATTAAAGAAATCACTCTGTACATTACACGTTACTGTTGTTGACTTCTGTAGAACAAAAGAAAGAAAAAGACGAGATTAAAACATCTGGAAATGAATTATTCATTTACTGACAAACAAATGTCTTTTATACCTCTGATAGATTCATCTGATTATTATTGTCTCGATTAATCAGTTAATTAATCCTGTCACAAACTGAAAAATCGGTCCAAAGACTTTTCAGTTGGCAAGATTAAACATTTTGATTTCATTTAATTATTTTTCTTCATTTTGAAACGTTCAAAGCTGCCTTTATGAGATGATTGAGTACAAAAATCTCTCTCACTCTCTCACTCAGTTTATATTCTGAATTTCTTCAAAGTTCAGTCTGTTATCCTGAAAACTAAAGTCCACTGCTCTGAAAATACACAGTCTGTCTCACTGCTGCCAAACTCCATTACATTTTTAACACTTTAACAGTTATAAACATCTACTGCTTCTAAAAGATTATTGATGATTTCTTACATCTCATAAACAAACCGACTCATTCAGAGAAACATTCAGCTTTAATTTAAAGTCTGATTAACGTGAAACAGACAAATCAAACAGAAATTTGTGAGGACACCTTGCTTTTGGATCAGGAGTCTGGTTTTGTTGAACGCCTGCTTTATATTTTCTGTGACTGAAAGTTCAGTTTCATTCAGAAAATATTTTAGTGGATTATTGAGTGAGTTTTTGTTGAAAAAGCTGATTTTCATTGTTTGTGAGTGAATGAATGAAGGAGCTGTCAATCATCTATTGTGATGCCTGAAGTCTCTGTCAAGCAGATGCCTGCTGAACGTCACCAAACTTCATTGAGAAAGTGAAGATTTTGCTCTGCTGTCAAGAAGCAGCACTGAGAGACTTTGTAAAAGACTAATCTACAGTTTTCTTTTGAAAACGTTTCTGTTTAAAATACCAGCTGGAAGGGAAATCAGAGCACAGCGGCTTCAGTTTTAGCAGAACAAAGCAAATCTACATGTTGAAGAGCAGAAGTTCATTCTTGACTTTGGAGCAGCAGGTTGAAACAGCTGAAAAAACCCAGATGTGGTTGAAAACTTCAGAAAAGGCAGAAAGTGGATCATTAGTGAAACTTATTTTGAGCTCAACCTGATTTTAGTGTATTTGTTTCATAAAGACGTGATTTTTCCACAAGGTTGTCGGCTGTCAGTCGTGTTCAGTCTAATGAAGTGAAGTGTCTCACCAAACCTCATTCAAAAAACATTGAATTCTAGCTCTGCTGTCAGGACTGAGAGGTGCTGTTAAATAGCATCAGTGTGGACTTGATCTGTCTCATTCAGAGTCTGATGGACTGTGGGCGCCTCACACACACACACACACACACACACACACACACACACACACACACACACACACACACACACACACAGGAAAAACAAAGCTGGAGGTTTGCATGATAATGTTGGCAGCTGCCTGAAGGCGCGCCTCCTGACCCCCTGATACCCCACTGACAACCCCCACCCACCCCGCACACTCATTCACAGGTCACACACACACACACACACACACACTCCATTCATCCATTCATTCACCAGTGTGTGTGTGTGTGTGTGTGTGTGTGTCTCAGTTTCTATAAGAACAAAGATGCTGAAGCTCCATTTAGTCGCTGCTGTTTGTGCTGCAAAGTAACTAAGTACTTTTAGTAAAGCATGTCTGAAGTACAGTGTTTCTCTCAGGTGAGTTCATGATGTCGCTGACTATGTGAGGTCATCATCTAATTAAATATCATTATTATTATTATTATTATTATTATTATTATTATTATTATTATTATTATTATTATTATTATTTATAGTAAATAAACTAACAGGAAGATTCTGAGTATGGAGGATGAATTGCCACAATCAAAAATAATATTTAGCATTTAAACAAAAAACCACAACTAAACTTTTGTATCAGTTCCCTTATTTATTTATTTTCATTTTTATTAATTAATTTATTTTAAAACGATTAATTGTTAAGTTCTCTCTATAAAACAAAACTAATAAATAAATTCATGTAAACACAAAAACTGTTGGCTAAAATGTATTTATGTGTAAATAAAGAACAACAACAGATATTTGTCTCTGTATGTATTTAGTTTGTATCAGCTCCCTATTTATTTATTTAATTTTCCAGTGAAAAATTGCACTCAGATGTTGATCAACCAATGAGCAAAAAGTTGTTCCCATAACAAACTTTGAACCTTTGTGTAATAAAGAAGAAATGCATTTAAAATATTAAAGAAAATAAATCCGTTTGGATAAATATCAACAACAAACAAAAATCAATTATATGAATTCAAACACAAATAAATACACAAACTAATTAACATTTTATACATGAGAGAATGTCTATATTTATTTTAAATATGATTTTATTGCTATTTATTATTATATTATTATTATTTAATTATTAAATGATTCAGTTCTTATATAGTGTTATACAGAATAACTTGTCAAATTGACAAAATATTAACTTTTGTGCAAAACAATCATCTTTTGGAACTTTAAGGCTCCATAAATTAACACTCTGAATAATGAGTTTCTTCTGCTTTTCATACTTTAAATAGATTTTCAGGGAAAACTTTGAAATGGTCCTTTAATGTTTATGTAAACTTTGGTGAAGTATTTTCAGGATCCTGTTTGTTCCTTTAACATTGGTCTTTGTAGTTTTTACAGTCTGACGTTCTTCAGGATCGTCACAGCAGTTTCACAGTTTACAGAGCGTCTCTAGCCTAGCACGACTCTGAGCTGTCAGTCATCGTTGCCGTGGGAAACAGCAGTGGAGGAAGAAGTGTCTCAGATCTCAGGTTTCCTTTAGGAAAAATAGTGACACATATCTTTTGATCTACAAAAACTTTTCTACCTGTGAATATTATTTACAGTCAGAAAAAAATAATGTTTTACTGTGAAGCAGCAGGAAGTGATGAACATGAACATCCTGGTCTCTGAAGGAGGAACCAGTATAAACCAGTTTGTTATTATATATATATATATTTACTTATCCTAACAATTTTGTTTATAATATTTTCTCAAACAGAACAAGGGAAACAAAACAGTAAAATATAAGGATATTAAAAACAAACAAAAACAAACAAAAAGATAAACATGACTTCATTTATAAAGCATCTGATGAAACAAACTGATATTAAAACAATATAGAACCAATACATTTGATAAAAATAGTAAATTAAAAAATCTAAATTCAATTAAAAAACAATCATTTTAACTGTTTGGATGTTTTCAAGGTTAAGAAAATTCTGAATCATAAAAATCTGTGAAAATGTTAGATTTTCATAATCTGATGTTTTATCGACACAATGTTTTAATATTTGAAACAAACGATCCTGCAATAAGATTTGTTCGTCTGCTGGCGTCTCAAACCAGACGGCGGCCGAGCGTTTGTTTTTCTTCACTTGCCATCAATTTAAAAGGAGATGATAAATTCTTTGAGAGTCTAGAAATGTAGGATTTTCATTCAAAGTGTATTTACTCATAGAAGCTGTACAGAAGAAAAATAAGACAAAGAGCAGAAGAGTTTCACACAAAAAAAACCTGGTGAGGTGGATGTTTAGTTGATGATTTTATTAGCTTCTGATGGTTTAATTTCAACTTTAAAAATAAAATCGGTGGATTTTTTTATATTTTCAGTATTTCAGCAGGAAACTGATTTTTATTAACTTGTTTGTGTTCAAACAGTCAGAGAGTCTGTGTCTGTTTAACTGTAAATATTCATTTATGTTCCTCACCTCATCACCTGACTCTGTGTGTGTGTGTGTGTGTGTGTGTGTGTGTGTGTGTGTGTGTGTGTGTGTATCATCTCTCTGCGTCACGTGTCCATGGTGATCCTGGAATCAGACAGACAATAATGGCGTCTCCTCCCACCCCAAATGTGTCTCAATCCTTTCATCTCTGTTGCCATGGTGACCGGGCGGCCATGAATTGAATGAAATGGGTCTGATTGTCAGGATGATGGAGTCTGATGAGGCGTGTTTCTACAGCGAGCTGCAACACTCGATCCTTCGATCCTCGATCACTTTGATCACTCGATCACTCCGATCACTTTGATCACTCCGATCACTCCGATCACTTTGATCACTCCGATCAGTTTGATCAGTTTGATCACTCCGATCACTTTGATCACTCCGATCACTCCGATCACTTTGATCACTTCGATCACTCTGATCACTTTGATCACTCCGATCACTTAATCAATTATTAAATCAATTAATCAATTATTAAAATAGATGGTGATCAATTTCATAATCAAGTACTCGATGAATCATTGCAGCTCTGTTACATTTACTGTGTTCAGTGTTTTGTTACTGAGGGACACAAACAGAAAGTAACATTTGTATTTTAGAAAACATAACAGCAAAATGACAAACTGTACACAAACACTGACACTATAAGCATGATGGGAAATGTAGGCAGTCGCTGCTCACTGCTCTGTTTTAATCTGTGATAAATATTTAGTTCAGTCATGAAGCTTCACTCAGAGTTCATGAGTCGACAGAGAGATGAAATATGTTCAGTTTCAGAGGATTGAGGTCAGATCATGAAACAGTTTATCTGTGATGATGGAGAGACGAAACAAAGACGCGTTCTCTGAGAGATGAGTGGACGTCTTCATGTGTCCATCCTCAGTCGTCCTCAGAGGGACAGTAAAGACACTGACTCTGGATCAGGTTCCTGTAGCTTCTTATTTTCAGATCAGAATCATGAAGAATTAACATTTACCATCTCTGAACGTCCTCGTGGTGAAGGTGTTGTGGAAACTCCCAGCATGCCTCAGTGCAGCTCATGTTTACTGACTGTTTCACTGTGAGACACTCAGATTAGAGAAGTGGGTCATAATCTGCTCTGGATTATCTGATGAAACGGAGACGATGTCAACTCTTTGTTTCATGTTTGTGTTCAGTGAACATAATATACACTGGTGCATCCAGACATGATTAGCCTAGCTTAGCATAAACACTAAGAGCAGAGGAAAACCGTTAGCCTAGCGTAACACAGACACCAGGAGCAGAGGGAAACTGTTAGCCTAGCATCATCTAAAGTGGGAAAATATAACTTCTAACAGCTCTGTCTGGTTTATATGTTGTTAGCTAACAAGCTAATGATTGGTCCAGTCTGGACTGTGTAAAACATGGACGTCTGTCTCTCCGATGTTCATTGTCTCAGTGTAGCGTCTCCGCCTGTCTTCATCTTGGCAGCGCCTGAATCATCAAACTCCCCACTAATATAAAAAGGGTCAAAGAGGTGGAGCGTAGGTTGCGCTGAACAGCTAATTAGCTGCTAGCTACCTGTGACGGCACCCACCTGTCACTTAAATAGGCCACGCCTCTAATGATGGCTCCACGTTTGGACATGTTTCCTGATTAACTGGTCCATTTAATCACATTAATTCTGTGTCTTCCTCCTGTCCAACCTGTCCTCTGATGTCACTGTGGGACTTTTTTCCATCATTTCCTGTCTCTCTGGCGAAGCTGTTTGTGGTTTCCGTGGTGAATTATGAGAGTCGGTATCAGGAGTCACATTTCTCGTCTCAGCGAGACGTCGTCTCTCCTGCTGTCAGATTTAATGAAAGAACAGCTGATACCATCAGAGGCAGGAAATCAGCTCCTCTGCTCTCAGATCAGCTGATATCAGGACAGGAAGTGTGCAGATGGTGAACTGATCAGGTCTGAAGTCTCCACAGAGACCAGGACTCGGTTTTATTGATCGAGGTGTTCAGTAAATGTGAAATCAGTCAACCTGCAGGACATCTGAAGGATTAGATTTATTATTTTAACTGTGAAGGATCTGAGTAGAGCATTTCCAGTAAATACACAGAGCCGGTGGGTAGTTTAGGGGACATGGGAACACAGAGAGTTGGTGATCATCACACAAAGGCAGTGAGTCATTGCCAGGAAATACACAGAGCCAGGTAACAGAGAAGTAGCAGTTGATCTGTTCTGGTTGACAGTGAAGGATCCAGTAATTAGCCTCGGCCCAGGAGAGAGAAAAGATTCAGATCGACTCTGATTTACATTTCAAACACTGAGCTGCAGGAACGAGGAGAGTCGGGTCGGTCTAACTCCTGGATTCTCTCATGTTTGTTTACTTCAATGTTTCATCACAAACATCAGCTGATCTCCTCTGTGTGTGTTTGTTTGTTTGATGTGAGGAATCAAGTAAATGTTTACATCTCTGTCACGTTCACTGACTGTAGGAAAACACATGCTTCATTTGTTTATGTGTTTATTTATTTGATATGGACAGAGCACAACTCCTCAGCTGTTCGCTGCAAGCCGGGGCAGGAAACTAAAAACTAAAAAAAAACTTCTCTGCTAAAAAGAAAAAAAGAAAATAAAACTTATCTGCTAAAAATAAATTAAAAATTAATTAGAAAAAATTTAAAGAGGAGAGAGAAAGAGAGAGAAAGTATAAAAATCATCTACCATCAAATCTGAAATAAAAGCTGAAATAAAATAGATAAATAAACGAATCAATAAATAAATACATAACAGTAATATTCTTTATCACTTTATAATGAATCACAGTTGAGTATGAGTATTTTTTGTCTATTAGTCATTTGATGATCAGATCAGGATGTAATTCTTTAAATATGATTTGGATATAAATATTCAATTTTTTGTTCTTCTTTTTTAAAAAATTCAATCTGCTGTTTTTAACGTTTGTCTTCCTCTGTCTGTCTGTATTTTTCTGTGTATTTTCATCTTTTGTACGCAGTGTTTTGTTTAAATAATCCTTATTATCATCATTATTATTCATCTGAACGTGTTGAGGGTGGGAGGAGATTTCTTTTTGATCTTTATGTAAATCTCTTTTGATAAAAACATATTGAGGAAAATATTCTGAAAGGAGGAGGAGGAGTTTAAAGCAGACGGATGAAGACGACCTCTGAATAATTCATGAGTCTCATATGAAGAATATTAATAATCCAGGTTTCTTCCTGCTGTTTGTTTTTATTCACATTTGTTTTTTTCATTTAGGAACCAAAGTGAAAAAATCAAATCTAAACGGTTTCTTGTAAAGCTGCAGTCAATCAATCAAATTAATTGATCAAAACTGACAGTTGATTAATTGTTGGTCAGTTTTAGTCAGATATGTCGGTTTCTTTGTCGTCTGTTGTGAACTGAATTTTTTTTTTTTACTCTATTTGATAAAACGACATCTGAAAACATCAGCATCAATATTTTCTACCATTTTCTGATCGAATTGTTTTTCCCCTGAATCTGATCTGAATATTGGCTGATATCTGATCCAGAACCAGCGTGTTAAAAATATAAATCATCCTTTAACTTGTAGGAAATAAAAATTCAGGATTATTTTAGACCTGCTGTGAGACTGATGGATTCTTCCTCTGTCTGTTCTCTCGACGTTCTCCTGTCAAATTAAAGCTAAAACCTCTACAAATGTTCATTTTTTTTTAGAACGGATTTGTCCAGCAGGTTCTCACGTTCTTCTTCTTCTTGTTCTGTGTGTTTCAGAGCGCGTCGGCGTTCCAGGCGTCAGTGAACGACGACGGTCTGATCGTGGTGACGCTGGAACGCTCGGACCTGCAGGAGAACGTGACGGCGTACGCGGCTCAGATCTCTGGAGAACCTCGAGCGGTTCTGGTTCAGTTCGTGAACAGCAGCGAGCCGTTGTTCTTCAACACCACGTTCCACGGTCTCTGCTACACTGTGGGACTACTGGTCAGACTGGGACACGGCTGGTCCAGACCGGTCAAGACCGCGTCTCTGCTCACAAGTAAGAAACCGTAACGAAGGTTTGAGTCTTCAGTCTGTTTTATCTGTTTATTATTATTATTGTTGTTGTTGTTGTTGTTGTTGTTGTTACAGAAAAGACAAGAGTAACATATCAAATAATCAATGATTATTTGGTTGGTTATTGATCAGTAACACTGTGGTGCTTTAATTGATCATAACAGTTCAGAATGAATTATCTAATAATATTTACTGTATGTCCACTATTAACATAAAATTAACATTCTATTATTAAATATCTGTGAATTTGTACTTAAAGATAAAGATTAAGATATTTTTAAAATAATTTTGAGAAGATTTTGCCCCTTAAAAAACCCTCATATTAACCCTTAACATGTTAGAATCCATCATTTGTTCTGTTAATTTGTCTCATTTGTTCCTCCATGTTTTGGAGTTCTGTGTGTCCAGATGTTTTTACAGCTGTGGTTGTTGTTGTTGTTGTTGTTGTTGTTGTTGTTGTTGTTGTTTGTCCTCAGAGCCGCTGCCCATCCGCTCTGCTCACATATCAGACTATAAAGAGTCTCCAGAGACCGGCGTCGTGTTCGAGATCGAACCTCCAGCAGGAAACGTCTTCAGCAGAGTCAACATCAGCTACACCGAGGGACAAGAACGACGGTCCATGCTCTATAAAGGTTCTCATGTTCTCTCAGTGTTCTGCTAGAACACATGTACAACATGTAATCAATGCTTTATAAATACAAATCAGGACATGTTGAGTGTTTATTAATGAACACATATATTATTATTATTGTTGTTGTTGTTGTTTACATATTTATTCTTAGATCTGTTCACAGTTATTGTCTTATTGATGTGTTATCACTTGTTACTGATTATAGATAATAAATCGTGATAGAATTCTGTGAGATCATCCTGCAGAGTTTTGTTCAATAACTTTTGTGTTTCCGTGTGTTTTTGTTTCCGTGTGTTTTTGTGTTTCCGTGTGTTTTTGTGTTTCCATGTGTTTTTGTGTTTCCGTGTGTTTTTGTTTCCGTGTGTTTTTGTGTTTCCATGTGTTTTTGTGTTTCCGTGTGTTTTTGTTTCCGTGTGTTTTTGTGTTTCCATGTGTTTTTGTTTCCTTGTGTTTTTGTGTTTCCATGTGTTTTTGTTTCCGTGTGTTTTTGTGTTTCCGTGTGTTTTTGTTTCCGTGTGTTTTTGTGTTTCCGTGTGTTTTTGTGTTTCTGTGTTTCTGTGTGTTTTTGTTTCCGTGTGTTTTTGTGTTTCCGTGTGTTTTTGTGTTTCTGTGTTTCCGTGTGTTTTTGTTTCCGTGTGTTTTTGTGTTTCCGTGTGTTTTTGTGTTTCTGTGTTTCTGTGTGTTTTTGTGTTTCTGTGTGTTTTTGTGTTTCCGTGTGTTTTTGTTTTTCCGTGTGTTTTTGTGTTTCCGTGTGTTTGTAGATTTCTATAAGGGGAAGACGGTGTTCAAACACTGGTTACCGGGGATGTGTTACCGTAACATCACATTCCAGCTGATCTCTGAGGTCACCGTGTACCAGAACACCCTGGTTACACACAGTGACATCACACACACACCTCTGCACCACAGGACAGGTGAGGAACACACACACACACACACACACACACACACACACACACAGTTGTGTCAGAGTTGGTCGGTGTAGCTAATGTTGGCGGTTATTATTATCATTATTATCATTATTATTGTTGTTGTTGTTGTTGTTGTTCAGGCTGTTTTGGAATCATTTCTGTTACTGATATCAGTATCAGAACAACACTGATAATTAATATATTAATTAATATATGAAATAAAGATTATTGATTTTGATTTAGGGCATTAAGGGCAGAAATGTATATTTTTAGGAACAAATTACAGTAATAGAACTTGTTGTCAGTGTAACATAAAGATATTTACATGTTTATGATAATTCCTGTTGTTTGCTGCCGTTGTTTGTCTAAATAAATTAACTTGTGTCTCTAAACGTCCACCTGTCCCCTCTGTTGTGTCTCCGTCACAGTGCCCTACCCCCCCCTCAACATCTCCCGTAAGATTGTCCACCTGAGCCAGAAGGCGGGGTCAGGTGAGGTCTCCAGCGTCGCCCCTCCCGAGGGCGGCAAGGAGAGCCGGCGAGCATCCCGTCGAACCCGGGACGTCCCGCTGATGGAGGAGCAGGAGGAGGAGGAAGAAGAGAACATGTCTGAGGAGGCGACTGGAGGTTCCACTCAGGTTCCCTTCAATCCGACGCAGAACCTGACGGGAACCGACGCAGCCAACGCCACCCAGACGACCCCGAGCTACTGGCCGGACCCCACCGAGCCGTCTCCCGCCGACCGCGAGGATGAATTTGTCAACGCCGTGGTGGCTGAGTACGAGGACTCCAACGAGCCGGGGTCGGCCATGGGTCTCCCCGCCGAGGCCTCCGTCCTGCCCACCAAACTGCCCCCCATCCTGCTGGAGCTGCGCTGGCTGCCGCCCAGACCGCCGACCAGCTACGACGGCTTCAATGTCTACATCTACAGAGACGGTAACCAGGGACGAACGCCGGGAGGGCGGGGCCAGGATGGACGGTTTTATCATCAACTGTCGATCAACTGTCTTCGTGTGTTTTTCAGGTAACTCGACAGAAACGGCCACCGTTGATGAAAACACTCACGAATTCTTCACCGAGTTAACGGAGCCGGGAACGTACCGAGTCCAGGTCACCACGCTGAGCTCATCTGGAGACTGTGAGGCTCGAGAGAGCGCCGCCGACACCGGCTTCACCTTCTACCTCAGTACGTACAAACACGCTCACATCAACGTTAACCGCTACGTGAAAATGACTGAACCATATCAGTGTCTGCATGTTGTTTAGTAATGTAGACAATCTAGAAAAATGATCAAACCCACTTGAAATTCTTCTTATATAAGTAAAAAAAACACATTATGGTCTGTAAAGAAAAGTTATTTTATCGTCTGACTGATATATCAGGCTTTTTTTATTATTAACATAAAAATGCCTAAAAATCCTAAAACTGTATATTACTGACTTTTATCTGTTCATTCATGAGTTTTCACCACAGAACGTTATTATATCACCATTAAAAGGTAAAATAATGGAAATTAACAGGAAACGCAGCTGTTTATTATAACGATCCTGTCACTGTCTTGGCTAACTAACAGATAGGTTTTTTTTGCTAGCCATAATGTTCATGAGCATGCAAGCTAAAGTTAGCAAGCTAGCTGTAGCATTGGCTGAAAAAGTAATTTGTACACAACAAGCTAACCAATCAATGAGCTAAATCAGCTCCAGGAAACTGGATGGATCAGCTGACATTATCCACGAAAGACAGTATTTAACTATGTTAGCTAGCAGCTATTTCTGTATCTGTGCTTTGTATCGTTACATCATTTATTGTTGATAAAATCATAAGTTAGTATCTGGTGAAGTCATTTGGCAAGCTAACCAGCTAACATTCAGAAAACATTTTGTGAGATATAATATTAGCTACCAAGCAAGCTAGAGTTAGCCGGCCAGCTGTAAGCCAGCCAATCAGCAGCCAGATCAGCCCAGGAGTCTAAATGAATTAACTGAAGTTAACTTCTCAAGACAGTATTTAGCTACATTAGCTGGCTAGCAATTCATCTGTGTTAGTAAGCTAGTCAACGTTAGCTAACATTAGCCAGTTAAAACCACAGTATCACGGTATTTTCCACATGTCTGTGTTGTCATGGTGTCGGTCGTTTCTTGACGTTAGCGGACTACATTTCTAAGCTAAGCTAACGTTAGCTTGTGTTTAGGCTTTGTGTTTCGATTTATCTGGTGACTATTTTTTCCATTAATTGATTAAATAATTCTGTCACAGTCTTGTCTCTTTTTCAGGTCTTTCCTGTAACGATTATTCTCATTATTGGTTAATCTGTCAATCATTTTCTTGATTGATTGATTAGTTGTTTGGTCCATACATTGTAAAAAATGTAAGTGCTAAGAAAAATGCTCAGAAACCTGAAAATATTCACATTTAAGAAACTAAAATTAGAGAATTTTCACTTTATTTCATTAAAAATGTCTCAAACAGATGAATTGATTATCAAATTAGTTGATGAGTAATTTAATAATCAATTAATAATTGATTATTTGATTAAACATTGCAGCTCTAGTATTTAGTGAAGAGTGTAAATCCAGCCTGTCAAGGTGTCTGTCTCGTCTGTCCTCTGGTCTCAGACAGTCTCTCTGTGTCCACAGTGTCATTAACTCGTCCTGACTCGTTCCAGGTCCCGGCGGCGAGCTGTTGGAGGAGCTCTGCGAGCGTCCGCAGGCCGTCACCGTCAGACTGCTGGACTCCAGCACCGCCGCCGTCTCCTGGGCTCCGTCCTCCGAGAACCACAACGGCAGTCTGGTGTCGGTGGTGTCCACGACCTGCCTGAGACCCAGTCTGAGCCAGAGGATGGAGAACACGTTCTGCAGCGAGGTAAGGAGGACGCTACGGAGAACCCAGAAACTCAGACCACCAACCAACCAACAATCATTACTAAAACATAAGAAAACAAAAACCCAAGAAGAAATAATGGAGATGAAAATGAGCTTTTTATGGACTGATGTACGGAGGACTAACAGAGTCATTACAGGAAAAAAGATTTTTATTTATTTTGCATTTCAAGAATAAAGTCAAAATGGTATTTAAACTTTATTTACAACACTTTTTTTTATTATATTTTCTTTGTTGTTTTGACATGAAAGGTTTATTACTTTAATGTTCTGTTTTCTTCATATCTATAAACTGTTTTTTTCAGGTCCACATTTTTCCCTTTAATATGGAGATTTTTAGTCCAGTGTTTAATTTAAAGAGTGAAGCTCGTCTGTGTTCTCACCTCACGTCTCTGTGATGCTGGACGTTATCGTGTCGTCATCGAGTCTTCATTCAGCTGAAGACGAATCAGTGAGTCTGAGTTTGTAGTTTGGACGTCGTTCAGACAGTAAGACGGTGTGAAGTGACTCGTCTGGGTGTGAAAACACAAAAACATGGAGAGAAGAACTGGAACAGACTCTGAAGTCACCTGAAGATCACAGCGTCTTTCTCACTTTATTCATTCATTAACACTGAGAGTCACACCGGACCAGGAATAAAGACCGGACCAGAAGTAAAGACCGGACCAGGAATAAAGACCGGACCAGGAGTAAAGACCGGACCAGGAATAAAGACCGGACCAAGAATAAAGACCGGACCAGGAATAAAGACTTTTACTTCATGCTGTAAATATTAGGACAGTTAGAACTTTATTCTTATAATCTTTTCTTCTAACTCAGGACTTTACTGTAAAAACATCATGACTGAATTCTTTTACATTTCTTTTGACTATATTGTCATTATTTTCCACCTTTTTCTCATTAAATTACAATTTGTTCTTTAAATACAACTTAATTCTTCAGATGTTTCATCTTTTGTTTTGATTATTTTTTTTTCTTTTTGTCTGTTGATTGATTGATTGATTCTTTCGTACTTGTCTTATTTATAGTATAGTATAGTATAGTGATTAGATAAATACAAAAAAAAATAGAATCAAGATGAAAAAGGTCTATTGTGAGCCAGAATGATGAATATTTGTGAAATTCTCTCAATAAAAAACATAAATTTAAGAAGAAATAAAAATGTTTCATCTTAATTTTGGATTTTTCTTCTTGAAATTGTCAGTCTTAAAACATTTAAAGTTTATTGACAGTAAACGTGGGTCAAAAACAGACAGATGTATTAAAGTTGTTTGTTTGTTTGTTGTTTGTGTAGGAGAACTCTACGAGTGACATCATCACTAACCTGACTCCAGGTGCTCAGTACAGAGTGGTCGTCTATCACACCAACGGACCTCTGATCAGTCCTCCGTCTGAACCCGTCATCATCGATATCGGTGAGAAACATCGACCGCGTCACATTTTACAACTAAATATCACTTTTTTATATTTATTCTTATTTTTTATTTATTCTTTATATTGTATTTTATATTATTATATTTCTGTATTTAAAGGCCTTAAACTGATAAATCATCTTATACACACTATATGTATTTAAATGTGTGTGTGTGTGTGTGTGTGTGTGTGTGTCAGAGCCGACAGGTGTCCGTGAGCTCACTGTTTACCCTCTGAGTCCCACGGCGGTGATCCTGAGCTGGCAGCGTCCGTACCACGTGGCGTTCAGGAAGTACGTCCTGCAGACGTTCTTCTTCAACCCCGTCACTCTGGCCTCGGAGTGGACCACATACTACGAGATCGCCGCCACCGCCTCCGTCATCGCCTCCGTGGTAACACACACACACACACACACACACACACACACACACAGATCATTGTTCTTGTTTATTTAGAACCTGACTGACTTCAGTGAAATCATGTTTATGTTGGTTGATGAGAAACATCAGATTTATATTGTTTGTAAATTTTTAACATTAATGATGTTGATGATGTCATCATCATCAATCCAGCCTCAAAGCTCCGCCCTCCTCTGAAGATTTTTCAACTTTATTCTCAGTAATCGTTGTTCTTTGAATATTACAACTTTTTTCTTTTTAAAATCAGGACTTTACAGTATTTGTCTGTAAAACAACGACTTTATTTCACAGTAATTCAACTCTGGTCTTAGAAACCACAACTTGTACTCATGAACTTTATTGTAAAAATATTAGATTATGTTTATTTTTAAGTAGTGTGTGTAGTTGATGTTTTCATTTGAAAAGCTGCTGATGAAACATTAAAACCTCTTGTTGTCATGTTAGAAATAAAAACATGTATTTGATGTCGTAACAAACAGCTGATGGTTTTATTCTTTTCTAACCCAGCAGTCTTCATGTCCTCAGTAATGACGTCCTCAGAGGACTGACTCACGTCTTTCTTGTCTCTTCTCTCTCAGAGGGTGACCGACCTGCTGCCGGCCTGGTATTATAATTTCCGTGTTTCCATGGTGACGTGGGGCGACCCGCCGCTCAGCTGCTGTGACAGCTCCACGGTCAGCTTCGTGACAGGTAGTGAAGACGCCGGGGGGGGGGGGTAAATTATTATTTAATATTAATATTAAAACAAAGGAAACATAAAGTCAGTGGTATAAATGTTAAAATATGACACGTGTCTCTTTACGTCTCAGCTCCTGAGGCTCCTCACATCTCCTCGGTGGATTACTCTCATGGCGTCCTGTATGTTCGCTGGACATACGGCGAGCTCTTCATCGACCTATCACACTCCAGGATGCTGCACTGGCAGGTGGTCGCCGTGGGGAAGAAAGGACCAGAGAGGAGCTACTCCATCGACGTGAGTCTGACGCTCAGTTTCTTGTTTCCTCTCGACTCAGTTTGTCGGTATTTGAAGCCGATCGGGTCGTTTCTCAGCAGCAGCTCGTTATTGGACGTCAGTCTGAGCCATTATTGATCGTCTCCACGGTCCAATCAGCAGCAGAGGGACGAGCCGCTGTCTCGTCTCCGCCTCCACGAGGCCAATTATCCTTCCACAGAGTCAGAAGGTCAGAGGAGCTCTGAGCTTTAATTAGTCTGACTGATAGAACCCACAGGTTCTACAAAGGAACACAACTAACAGAGCTGGACCTCTGCTTAAAGGGACAGTTCAGATAATCTGGTTGTATTTATCCACAGTCAGTGTTCTACCTACACAAAAAGCAACATCAGTTGTATTATGTTTTCACCTCTTTATCTTTCTGTCAGACAGACTTTTCTGACAGGAAACCACCGTTAAGAAGACAAATCTCACTCTGTACAAACCAACCAAACTCCATTCATAAAATCAGTCATTTTAGCTCAGAGAACTCGGGAGTTGTTGGTCTGCTGCCTCCATCTGTCAGTTTGTTTGTGTTGTTGTGTGACTTCAGTGTTTTAAAAGGTTTAAATTGAAGTCACACAACAACACAAACACACTAACAGAAGTAAAGAGGTGAAAATTAATATACTAATAAAGATTGTGATCTGAATAAACAATAAAGGCGGAATGAGAGAAAATTAAAACAGTAAATTTTAGGGCTCATGTGGGAAATAATATTATTACAGAACACAGCAGGAGGCAAAATAAACAGCGAGATTAAAACAATAAAAGTGAAATATAAGAAAACATTTAAAATACAGTTTGAATTAAAAACCTCAGTAAGTTTCAACAACAACAACAACAACAACAACAGCTGTTTATTGTCTTTATTGTCACAACAGCGTCAGAATCCAGTGTGACCTTTGATGTTTGAGGCCTGATCAATCACCTGATCGATCAATGATCTGACTGGTTTATTAACAAGTAGCTTTTCAAATACAAGGAATTTTCTAATTATTGTAAAAGTTCATAATATAAACATTAGATAGACAGAGCTGCAGTGATTAATGTGGATTAAAATGTGTGTGTGTGTGTGTGTGTGTGTGTGTGTGTGTGTGTGTCAGGTGACTCGTAACGTGATGCGGGCCAGCCTCCCACTGCCTCCAGGTGACATCTACAACCTGACAGTGACGGCGTGTACCGAACGCAGCAGGAACACATCCACACCAAACATCATCAAACTGGGTCAGTCCACACACACACACACACACACACACACACACACACGCACACGCACGCACGCGCGCGCACGCACGCACACGCACACGCACACGCACACGCACACACACACACACAGGTACGTAAATAACCGTCTACCACACACCGCACACATCCAGGTCAGATCATAAACATGTCTTTATAACATCGATGAGATGAGGAAACTGAACTCTGGTCACAAAAAGACAGAAAATAACTTTTAACTCTGTGTGTCTTTGATAGTGAATCATTACATTCAGCTCAGAGCAGAGTCGTCTCACCTCGTTATATTTTATTACCTGTTTGTGTTTAATTAGTTATATTGATGCTGAATTCACAAGAAGACTGTCGACATGCGACAGTGTTTGATCTCTTGTTTCTACAGTTTAGTGTTTTTACAGATGTGTGATGAATCGTTAAAACGTCATATTTTTTAAATGAAGTTTGGTGCAGGGAGCTTCAGTTTAATTCAAACTGTTTATTTCTGAACATCTTGTCTCGACTGCAGAAACACTGTAACTCTCAGTGTTAAAGTCTGATCAGGTTTAATCTAGAATATCTAGAACCATCTGTCAGAGGTTTCATCTAGAACCCCCTATGAGAGGCTTAAAGGAGAACCCTTCTATGGTGCAGTGGTTCCACTAGGGTTTCTGTCAGGAAGAACGCTAACAGAACCCAACCATAGGGTTCTAGAACACAGTGGAGAGAACAAAGAACCTTTTAATATTCCAGGGTTTTATATAAGGGTTCTGCCAAGAACCTTCTTATATTTCAATGGTTTTTAGAACCCAATCAAGGGGTTCTGCCAAGAACCTTTTTCAAGCCCAAGGATTTTATCTAGAACATACGGAGGGATGTTCTGCCAAGAACATTGTTACATTTCAAGAACTGTATCTAGAACCCACCCAGGTGGTTCTGCATATAACCCTTTTATATTCCAGAGGTTTTATTTAGAACCTCCAGGGGGTTCTGCTGAGAACCCTTTTATATTATGGTACAAATAACTCTTGATGAAAGAGTTCTTTAAGGATCTCACAGAGAACTTTCTTCAAAAATGTTTTCTTCAGAAGCACATGGTTCTGTGTAGGAAGAACCTCTTTAGAACCTTTATTTGTAAGTGTGTGCTGTCCTCTCAGGTGAGCTGAAGCTGCAGGTGTTGGGTTCTCCACATTGTAATAATAATAATAATAATAGTAATAAAGAACACTTCTGTTCTCTGACTGCGTTTCCTCTCTGAAAGTGAATATGAAACTTAATTTTTTTCCACTTCCTCTTCTAAAAGAGAGCGTGTATTTTTAACTCGTCACAGTTTCAGAGTTCTCTGCCTCTCGGCTCTGCTCAGAACCTCCTCCTCTCCTGCAGCTCTTTCTCTCAGATAAACTCAGATCGGAGGTTCTGTCTGTGTGTTCTGTTGCAGAACCGGCTCCTCCACGTTCTCTGTACGCCGTCAACGCCACCCACTCGTCTGTGACTCTGCTGTGGACCGAGGAGGGAGTGGTCGACTACTACCAGGTTCTCTGTAAACCCAACAGAGCCAACAAGGAACTCAAGGTAAAACGGATCAACTTTAATTCTCATAAATATGACCGACACATCTGATCTGAGATCTGATCTGATCTGATCTGAGAGCCGATCTGATCTGATCTGAGATCTGATCTGATCTGATCTGAGAGCCGATCTGATCTGAGATCTGATCTGAGATCTGATCTGACTGCTGCTGTTTGGTTCTTCAGAGCTGAAAGGAACCAAACTGTTTAAAACTAAACTTCATAAACACAGAAATCAGCTCTTGTCATAAAAAGTGACAGTTCTCAAACTGTGGGTCTGGGCCCCTCAGGAGGACACAGAGCTGCAGCCGGAGGTCTGACGGTTTGATGTCTGTCGTTGTTTGACTTCACTTTCAGATTTTATTTCATGTCTTAGATTTGCTGAATTCAAAGAGGAAACAAACCGATCAGTTTGTTGTCGTCGACGTTTCATAAAGTTTCTAAAGTTTCTCTGAACTCACAACTGTAATGTTTGAATCAAACTGCAGATACTTTCTTTGTACAATCTGACAGTAAAATGTTTGTTTTTAGTGATTATTACTGCAACAATAATATCACCTGTCAAACTGCTTTGTTCTAATAAAATATCCAGTAAATAAATAAATAAATACAGAAAATGTAATACCCTTTATTTATTCATTATTTTTATAAAATGTTTTATTTTATGATCCATTTTAAAGAGATGATTGCATCAGGATTTAAAATCTGAAATATTGATATTCATGTTAATAATACACATGTAAATAATTCAGCACCATGTAAACAAAAACTAGGCTTTGTTTGTTTTTCATTATCTGCTCAACTAAAGAGAACAAAAACTTTCAAGACTCCAGATTAAAAATTAAAGTTAACAGTTAATGTTAAAAAACATTTTCCGTCCTCCACCGTAACGAAAGCGTCGCCGAGTCGAGGTCTTCCTGTCCGTCTGTGTCCATAAATCACCTGGTCGAACCTCATGGTTTGATCCGGCTCTTAGGGTTCTTAATGATCCTGTGGTCACTTTTTAGTTTTTTGAACTTTTCTCTGCACTGCTGGAACGTTTGCCGTTCGCCGTGTGCGACTAACAGCTGGTGGATTCTTGGTGAACCTTCCTGTTTTGAGTCACTCTCGCTCTGATCCAATCATCAGCCACCAGACTCAGACACAGCGTGGTTCAGTTCTACAAGATCGAGTGCAAAAAAAGATTAAAAGAACGGTCACTGCTGCTCGCAGCTTTCCTGTTTAAATACGTGTCGAATGTCGCACTCATGATGCTTCTAGTGACCAATCAGTGGCCAGCAGTGTTCTGATGTCAGCCTTCAGTAGAGCTGCAATTAATTTGAATTAATTCACAGTCAGACGATGTTAAAATATTCTGGATTCAGTATCTTTATCAGCGGGTTGTTTAAACCCTCAGTTCTTGTCTGAAGGACTCTCATGTCACTAACGAGGAGTCGCCCTGCAGGGCGTCGACAGTCCGTGACGTCTGCTGTCAGCACCTCCGTGGATATTTAAAGCTCTGTCGTCTCGTCTCTTTCAGGCCCGCGAGCCTCAGACGGCGAGCTCTCACGTGGTGACGGTGTCCGGTCTGATGCCCTCGTCCACCTACAACTGCACCGTCACCAGCTTCAGCTACAGCACGCCCAGCAAGCCGGCACACATCACCATCTCCACCGTCGGTAGGTGGCGCTGTCCCACACACTGCTGTTATTATTCAGATACACCAAGCTGCTGCTTTCACTCAACCCTCTGATCATCACAGATTATTAGATACAATGTTCTAATAAATAAAGTTTGTCTGTGATGTCAGTGTTTAAATCAGAGTCTGATGTCTGTGTGTCCGTCTGCAGCTAAAGAGATGAACCCGAGTGTAGCAGCCATCTCAGCTCTGGCTGTTCTCAGCATCCTGCTCATCAGCCTGCTGGTTCTCTTCCTGCTGGTTCTCCGCAAGAAACACCTGCAGATGACCAGGTAAGAACACACCTCCGCCAGGTACAGAAACACCTCCACCAGGTACAAAAACACCTGCACCAGGTACAAAAACACCTGCACCAGGTACAAAACACCTCCGCCAGGTACAAAAACACTTCTGCCAGGTACAAAACACCTCCACCAGGTACCAAAATACTTCCGCCAGGTACAAAACACCTCCGCTGGACTAAAAACAGTAATCAAAAGGTCATTTTTGTGGCGTAAAAGTTGTTCCTGTAAACAGTCTTGAAGATTTCACACTTGTGTCATCGTCACACTGCTGTGTGGTGGAACAATGAACCACCAACAAGGCAAAGAACCACAACTGAGTTTTTATAATCTGCTGACCTGAAACACTGATGAGCAGGTGGGAACAGACACCGAGAGACAAAGACACTGAGAGACAAAGACACCGAGAGACAAAGACACCGAGAGACAAAGACACAAAGATGTCAACGAATGAATGTGAAAATTCTGACCCTGTTTAAGTTCCATCAGTCCAGATGAACTGCAGACATTGAAGTTAACTGTTGTGATCTTTGTTTGGTTCAATTAAAATCAAACCTGCTGGTTCCAAACATTTCTGCAGTTCTGTTTGTGATGTCATAAGTATTGACCAATCAGGTTTGAGCAGGCTGCAGGCACACAGCCTGTGTGGAGAGGAACACTGGCTGAAATCAGTCCCTTCAGTCTGGTGATGATTTAGCTTTTTAAATCATTTTTATCAGCGTGTATAAGCAGATGTCAGTCTGGTGGTGGACGTCGTCTCTCGTCTCTAGTTTCTAATTGGACTGTAAACGCAGACCGGCGTGTGGAGGACGAGGTCTCGGCTCAGATGTCCAGATACCTGCTGGCTACAGACCGTCCGTTGGCCCCAGAAGGCGGACGACAGCCGACGCGTTCTTATTTTCGGCTGAAATGTGGCGGGAAATGAAAAAAGCTGTTCCTCCGCTCGCATGTCCTGTTCTGACCTCAGGCTCCGAGGCAGCAGAAGTGGTTTGTTTGGCGGCCGACACCCTCCTGACTGCTCTGGTTTCTATGAGCCTCATGAATTCATGTCTCATTTTATTCTTAGAAACAGACAGAATTAAGGAACATTAACAGCTTCCTCCTGTCATGAAGACGCGTTACACGTTAGCAGGGACTGATGCTGCTTTTATGTTTGTATTTTTACTTTCATCCGTCTGATACGTGGTGATTTTGTTCACTTTTTTAGATGAAATTGATCCCAGTGAATCAAATTACTTCAATTAAATCCTGTAATTAAATCCTGTAATGTATTTAAAATCATTATCTGAAAAAAGATGAAAAAACACTGTTTTGGTGTTAAGTCTCGTCTATAAGACATATAGTTTATCACTCTCTACAAACCAACCAAACTCTATTCATAAAATCAGTCATTTTCTCTCACAGGAGACAGCAGGTGTTGGTCTGCTGCTGCTTCCATCTGTTAGTGTGTTTGTGTTTTTGTGTGACTTCAGTGTTTTAAAGGTTTAGTTCAGATTCACAGAAGTCACACAACAACACAAACACACTAACAGATGGAGGCAGCAGCAGACCAACAACTACTGTGTTCTGTGAGCTAAAATGACTGATTTTATGAATGGAGTTTGGTTGGTTTGTTTAGAGTGATATTTGTCTTCTTAACGGTGGTTTTCTGTCAGAAGAGTCTGTCTGACAGAAAGATAAAGAGGTGAAAATATGAAAAAATATCCAAACTATCCCTTTAAGTCACAATTTCAGTCAGTCAAACTTTTTATTTTAATCTGATCATTTTGATTTAGTGTGTTTTGATTTTCTGTATAATAAACGTGTTTATTTTTGTCATTTTTAACATTTTATTTTTTCTGGCTGATTTGAGGTTCTGCACATTAAAGCTCAACTTTTTAAACAAATTAAATCACTTCTATTCAGACTGTGGCTCCAAAATCTAAAGAGATGAACTGAATTATTTTCAACACAAAGTCAATAAACTTGTTTGTTTTTTAAAGTCAGTTCTCAGTTAAAGTTTCAGTTATTTTCTCCTTCAAACATGACAGCTCACTTCCTCTTATTTACTGATTGGTCATCAAATATTTCTGACTTCCTCAAACTGAACTCTTTTTATTTTTTTTTCCACGTGTGACGTGTTTGTTGGTGTTTCTGTTTCAGGGAGTGCGGCGCTGAGACCTTCGTCAACTTTGCTTCGTTTGAGAGAGACGGGAAGCTGCCGTATAACTGGTAGGCTCCTCCCCCTCCTCCTCCTCCTCCTCCTCCGTCTGTTTCTTCATCCTCAGATCACAGTGAAATGTTTGAAGGGTCAGATTTGAGCGTGATAGAAGAACCTCACAGTCCTGAGACCTGAGCAGATGGGGGTTTTTAGCAGATCTGGAGCCTCAGTGTGGAAGTCAAAACACCCTCGAAAGACCCAATCAGAGGCAGATTATCGGCCTGCTGGGGATTGAGGAGGCAGATTAGGGATTTGAACGTGTAGCTACAGATTTTAGCTCGTCTGTGGTGACGATGATGACGATGATGATGATGATGTTTGGACCAGCTGAAACGGGGTGTTTGTTGAAGATGAGAGCTCAGGATTTCCCTTAATCTCAGATTAAAGGGACAAAATGAGGCTTTTTGAGTAAAGTTAAACTCCACAAAACAACTCAGTCATTTACTCTTTAAATCTCGTGGCTGATGGATCAGATTCAGTCGTACACGTAGTTTTATTTCTGATTATTAGTGATTAATATAACAGCTGAAAGACGGTCAGTTAAGGCAGAACCTTGGCTTCCATCTGCTGTTGTATTTGACCTTCCATCACTAAACGCACTAAATGTCCATCAGAGTGTCTTACTGTGACGGTGGAGTTGTGTTGATGCTTTGACTGTGCATGTCAGCAGTGTGGATGTGAACGGGCGACGACTTCACTGATGCAGAGTCACAGACGCGATGAAAAAACACCAGGAGCCTCAAATTCATCTGAAAATATCAGGTTTCAACGTTAACATGAAATTAAAAACACACATCCCCGCTCATCATCTGCTCATATTTAAGATTATATGTGTAAAAAAGTATTTTAAAAAGTCCTTCATGTTTTCTTCCTGTAAAAACAAAATATGACCTGCTGACGTTGACTTCAGATTCACTGCAACGTTTGTTTAAATGAAAGAGACAAAAAAAACAACTCAACTCAACGTGACAACAACAGAAAAACAATAATAAAAACACTGAAGAAAAAAGTAAGTTCATCATTCCAGATAAAGAAATTACAAAGTTCAAATTGATGAAATAAAAACAGAAATGAAATGAAACAAACTCAACCTGAGGAGAGTAACAATAAAAAAACACATTTATCTTTATATGTCTTTCAGACCCTGTTTCATCTGTTTGTTCACACAGGATGTTTTGTTTGATAAGACTAAGATAATCATATTTGGATCAAATACATTTATTGTTTTTAATGATTATTTTCTATATCAGTTAATCTGCTGATTATTTTCATGATTAATTGATTAATTTCTTGCAGATGACTTTCTTCATGAATTCCCTAAAGTGACGTCTTTAAACTTCTTCTTTCAGTCTGAAACCTAAAAACTCTTCATTTACTGTCAGAAATCACACAGAAAAGCTGCAAATCCTCACATTTAAGAAGTGAGAGCGAACACGTTTGACATTTTTGCTTGAAAAAAGACTTTTGATCAGTTAATCAGTTAATTGATCTTGGCAGCTGTGATGTGGTTCACCTCGAGGCTCAGTCCTCCGTCTCCTTACTTTCCCCTTAACAATATTTCCTTGTTTTCTAGAAAACCGTCAGATGTTCAGGGCTGAACCTAATGATTATTTTCATTGTCAATTCATTTGTTGATTATTTTCTTGTTTAATCGTACGGTGCGCTCCACGTGTTCGCACCCATTTTTGGAGATATTTTTCAACTCTTCCTTATAACAATTATTTTTTTAATCGATTAACGTGTCGATCGTTTTCTCTTTCTCAATAAAATGTCAGAAAATGGTGAAAAATTTCCAAGATACCACAAAGCGGCGTTTTAATTTAATGAACGCTGGTGTGGATAAAAACTAAAAACAAAGAGTCCCTGAACGCATCTGCATCAGTGGGGTCGTGACCCGAGCAGCACAACCGCTAACGAGATCATCAGGTTCGTTAAGGTGGCCGTCACACGGCCTGACGTCACCGTCGAGTGACAACATGAGGACTGTTTCTACATGATGAGGGTCCTGGGCTGAGCGTTGCATTGTGGGACGGGCCCGGGAGGACGCAGTGATGTCACAGACTCAGGCTGGAGGTTGTTTAAAGGAGACAGAGCGGCCATTGACGTCCGGCAGCAAAACAGACTCCTGTTGTCCTCCAGAGAGACAACGGGACACTTTCTGAAGGGCTGCATGATGCATTAACTCTGTGTTCAGCACTAATGTGAAGCTCTCGACTCGCTCTGTGCCTCTTTACTAATGGAGCACCATGTTCTGTCCCCAACCTACCTCTATCGCCCCCTGGTGTCTGTTCTCTTTATTTTTTCTTGTGTGTGTGTTTTTATTTTATTTTTTTATTTGAACCCCCTTCAGGCGAAGAAGCCTCTTTGCCTTCCTTACCCTACTGCCATCCTGCCTTTGGACTGACTATCTTTTGGCTTTTTATATTAATCCTTGGTAAGTAAGTACTTGCTGGCCAAAAAACACTGCACTTCAGGGGCATGTCTTAGCAGAGCCACAGCCCACAGTATTGATCAGAGACACTGTTTTACTCTAAGCGACTTCAGTACGGAGCCACCAGATCACCTCTGGATCTGACAGGATAAGTCTGGTGCTGTTCTGTATTTCACCTCTTGTCAACAAATCCCTCGAAAAAAGACCAAAAGATACAGAATCAGAGTGAGGAGGCTGTTTATGGTCCAGATAGTTTGACTGTTTTCAAGAAATCATATGAAAATCTAATGCTGCCACCTGAAAGTCAAAGCTTTGAATCAAAGACTGAGATTCTTCCAGTCGTGTTTCCTTCAGTCAGTCAGTGTTTATCACAGTAAGAGAATAAAACTGCTAAAATGCACAGGGAGAACATTTACACGAGGAATTATAGATAAGGGGAATCATAAATCTAATTTATATTATCTGGTTCACTTCTTAAAAATCATCCTGGTGACCAACATGTTGTGTCTGTTGACTGATGACAGAAGATAAACGAGTTTCAGTTCTTGTTTTTTATCTGCATCAATGTAACAGGATGACAGGCTGTGAACTTCACAACCCGAGTCTCTAAATCACCACGAAACACAAAACTAACAGTGATGGAAGCAGAGAAGAGTGATAGAAACGGAGCGCAGCTGACGCGCCGTCAGACGCTTCACCAGAGCGCACCGTGGAGCGCTTCACCAGAGCGCACCGTGGAGCGCTTCACCAGAGCGCACCGTGGAGCGCAGGTCAGCTGACGCGCCGTCAGACACTTCACCAGAGCGCACCGCGGAGCGCGGGTCAGCTGACGCGCCGTCGGACGCTTCACCAGAGCGCACCGCGGAGCGCAGGTCAGCTGACGCGCCGTCGGACGCTTCACCAGAGCGCACCGCGGAGCGCAGGTCAGCTGACGCGCCGTCGGACGCTTCACCAGAGCGCACCGCAGAGCGCGGGACAGCTGACGCACCGCTGGGAGTTTAAACCTGAACTATGAACAGGAGGATGATGCAGATTCTTTTGACTGAAAAGGGATAAATAACATCTTACTGATAAAACACACATTTAAGCTGATATGAGTAATTTAATGCAGCGCACTGCACTGAAAGGAATGAATCATCTAAACTTTATCAGAAATACTGTAGTTTTGGTTTTAAAGATGGAGGGCTCCAAGGATGAGGACTAGAAGGTCTGACAGATGTCCATCTGGTTAACTAGAACTTCTGCTTCGATATGTGAGGTAACCAGGACTGTGATGAAGACTGTGATGAAGAAGGTTGGTTAAGATCAGGACGGATCGTGTTCATGGTTAAAATAAAGCAGTGATGAATGCTGGGAGGAAACGTGGACGTCAGTCTGAGGTCTTGATGAGCTGTTTGCTTCTGGTTTACTGGGTTCATAAGTGTGACGGCTGCTAGGGGGCGCTGTCCCCGTCCTTTAATGACTAATGATGTTGTTTTTCTTTACATTGTTGATCACAGTTTACTGCTGCCAGGGTCGGGTAGTAATGCATCACCAGTCCCTCAGGATTATGTAATCAGATTACAACAGATGAATAACTATAATCAGCCAAACTACATTTGAAAAATGTGTAATCAGATTACTGTTACATTGTGAAGGATTACTTGATTACATTTTGTTTACACCAGGTAGATAACGGTTTCTTAGACAAGTGTTCCACTTTGTGGCAGACGTTGCAAAAAAACAAAAACAAAAAAACAACTTAAAATACATTTTATTCACAAAAAACAGGAAGAATACAGTGTGATTTATACTCAGTAACGTTCTTGTTCTAGTTCTGTTGGTTCTTTATGGTCAGTTTGTCACCTGCCATCATGGAACTGACTCATTTCCTCTGAACATTCAATCTGAAGTTCCACACGGCTCAACTTTAGGCCCCAGTTTCTTCTTTATTTACATGAATCACCTGTTTGTAAACTTGTATCTAAAGTTTTATGCAGATGAATTTTTCTAATTCATGAAATTCTACGTCTTGAAAGTGATAAATCTGCAGACGTGATAAACCTGATCTTTGTAAACTGCCATCAGTCATTTTATTTTTCTGTCATTCTCACAGAAACTTCACTAACTGTAAAAATAAAAGTCCTAAATTTGAGCCTTGTGGGACACCAGATTTAAAGAGCTTCTGTTCACATGGGATATTTTTGTGGCAGCAGGATTGTGTTTTTGGACTCAACCATGGAGCTCTACGGCACCAAAAAACAAGACTTACACACAAGATTTATTAGTAGATGCATTTCTTTGAGTCTTTAATGGGATTTGTTGACAAGAAAAAGACAAAAAATCACCAGAGTTATATTTTAACACTTTAGCTGCATTCTGAAATAAAAAAAAAAAAAAAAAGTTTGATTTGCGGTGAAACGTGAAGTCAGCAGCTGATTTTTCTGACATGTTGAACTTTGTCTTGCAATGCTGTGTCTGTGGTCCAACTCTGAGTCTCACTGACTGTGTTTCTACTAACATGTTTGGATGTAGCATGATGCTAACTGTCGATGCTAACTGCAGCTTCGCTCCATGTTTGGTGTCTGCATGACGTCCGTTTCTTCTCTCTGTTGGTTCTCGCTGCAGACGTAGAACGTCGGTGTAGAGCAGTGATGCGTTTAGTGTCTCCTGTGTTAGACGTAGATGCTTTAGTGCATGTTGCTGGTTAAAGATAAACTTCCTGACTGTGTCACACAGACGCACAAATCTACACATCTGCCGCCAGCTGTGAGCTGAGGGGACGGTTTTTGGATTTGTGGAGCTGAAACACAATCGGAGTGAATCTTTAAAGGAGCAGATTTGACTCTTTGATTTGAACTGTGGAGTCACAGGAGAGTCTTAAAAAAGAATCAATGTGCACGAGAACGACACCAGAAATGTGGAACAAATAAGTCGATTAAAATGTAAAGACAAAGCAGTAAAAGAATAAATACTTTTGAGATATGAAGACAAATAACAACATGTAAAAATAATGTTTAGCATTTTTCATTTATTTCTGTATATATTGATTTATTATTTATATTTTCATAGAATTTATTATATTGTTACACACATACATGAATGAACACTCGCTGTAAAAAAAACAAAAAAGATGAGAAAACTCAACATTTCAAGGCAACATGCTGATTTAGATTTTATTATTTTTAATTAGAGTTTTGAGCTCAGAGTGATTATTTAAAGTCTACAGCAGTATGTTGCCTTGAACTTTTTGAGCTTTTGCAACTGTTTTGTTTTGTTTTGTTTTTTTTACACGATTCATGAGTTCAAAAACAGGAAAAACAAAGAGATAATTACATTTTAAAAACTTTAACTGTACAGAAAAAAAACAGAGTAACTCATTGGCACAATATAAATAAATATATTAAAAAACACAAATGATAATATAAAATGAATTAACATGTAAATGTGAAAATAAATGATTCTTTTCTATTATTTTTCTATTTTCCCCACGATCATTTCTCTTTATATTTTCTATATTTTGTACAGATGTATTATTTTTTATGGCGCTCTTGTGACTCCGTATCTTACAGAAGCATGAAGTGTAAAAGTGTAAAAAATGAGTGTAAATGTAAAAAAAGCTGCATGTGTGATGTGAAGGTGTTTGTCTAAAACAGGAAACGGCTCGTTCACTCAGCATGATGTTGTTCCTCTCATCAGTTCTTCTAAAGTTCTGTGTTCTGGGTTCGACTGATGGACGGGTTCCACACCGGCCTTTTTATTGAAGTGGACGCTCACTTTACATTTGTTCCACAATGTTTGATAAAACTAACATTTTAAATTAATGTTAGAAAATGATTCTCAAAGACAAAATAAAAAACACTTCATGACGAACGTCCTGAAACTTTTCAAAATAATAAAAAATAAAACAAAAATCTACTTTTTAATTTCTTTTTCCAGGGAAGACGGTGTGTAACTTCAACGTGAAAATAAAATTAAAATCTGGACATTTGAATTCAGGTCACATGTGAGAGGACTGCAGTGGTTTGAGATTTTCACAATAAATGTCCTGGTTTCACAGGATACGGTACGAAAAACAGAAAAAAAATCTTGAATAAACACTTATTTTTAATTTAATAAAATATTATGTCCCGTTTCTTTCTTATTGGTTAAAATTTACCATAACTGTTCATATGTTATAATCATACCGCTGCAACCCGACACTCTATAAAATATATGTATAATGATATTTTGATTTAGATATTATTGTACCACTGCAACTCAAAGTTTTTCATGATTTTCATTTTATTTTAAGTTTTGACTATAATGAAACTGATGATGATAATAAGACGAGCTAAAATAGAAAGATAAATCAGATTCGCATTAAAAAAGGTCAACTTTGCAATTTAGATTTCAAAATGATTTGAAGTTTACAATTAAATATAATATTCGTGTATAATTTTGGTCATAAATACTGCACACAGAAATTAAACTCAATTTATTTTGATTAAGTGATTTAAATTTAATTTTGGCAGCCACAGACTTCCATACTTTCCATAAATGTTCCCCTGAGATTAAAGGTCATTTAAAATGGAAAACACTAAATATTTTATATTTTTAAACATTTTTCTTGGAAATCAGAAAATATATTTTAAAAACATTTTTTTAAGAACTGAAATCGATCTCCTTCAATAAAGGCTTTAAGAACCGGCATCAGTCAAACCCTGATGTGTGCAGATCTGGAGGGAAGGATTACAGTATGATACAGAGTAATCTGTAATCTGTAATCTGTAATCGAGTCTTTATTGTGCAGTTCTCATCATGAGGAACTTTTACATGTTTGTATTTTATAGGAGCAAGACAGCTTTAAAGAAACGGAAGCTAACAAGGTAACAAGACTAAACAACAACAACAACAACAACAACAACATGTGGCTCTTCATCACTCTGTGCTTTTATTTATTTATTTTGTTTGTTTGTTTGTGTGTTTGTGTTGCTGCCATCGCACTAATAACAGCCTTCAGCCAGAAACAGAGAAACATCCAAACTGTTGAATCGAACAGATTAAAGTGAAACTGAATCTCACGGATCTGAACACAGCATCTTAATAATCAATAATCAGAAGATAAAAACACAATAAAACTCACATGTAGTTCTTATTTGTTGTTGAGTGGAGGTTAAAGCGTCACATGGTTTTTAGAAATGTCTTTAAATCCTTCAGGTTCACTGAGTTTCTACAGTTTTCTGTGTATCGGAGTCGTTTTCTTCACGTTCAGAGAGTTTTTGTGAATTTAAAATGTGACGCAGCAGAAGTTCAGGGCGAACTGGACGTCGTCCATATTTCATCCGTCCTCTGAATCTGATTAATAAAGTCGTGTCCTGTGTGTATTTTCTGACTTGTGGCCGTCTGGTTTCAGTCCCGTTCAGCTCGACGACTTCGACGCCTACTTCAAAGAGATGAGCAAAGACTCGGCGTACAAGTTCTCGCTGCAGTTTGAGGTAAAATTATTAGAAAAGTTTCCACATCATGTTCGGAGCTACGACAAATATCTAAGTCTGAGATTTAGATTTTAAAATGAAAATGATTGTTTGCAATGAAATATATCTGTTTATAATTTTATCATATTTATTTTGGTTTAGTGATTTAATTTTCATTTTGTCAGCAGCAGACTTCCATATGTTTCTTTATCTTTTCACCTGTTTACCTAAAAATGTTAAAGGACTTTTACACTCATTCAATATTTACATATTTTATGGAAAAGACTGAATATTTTTGAGTTGAATCATCATATTTAAACATTTTTAATGATAAAACATGATGGAAAATGTTTTAAAATGATTTAAGAATTAATCAAATAAAGCAGATATGTGTGTGTTTGTATGCTGTTAATTATTTAGTTTTGGGAAACGAGTGAATTATTTCATTATTTAGAGAAAACAATGTGTGAAATGAAATAATAAACCTGTTAATGAGAGAAAATGAGTTTCATAATGAAATATAAAATGATTGTTGGCCTCCAGGAGTTTCTGCTTAAAAATGGAAAATATGTGTTTGTTTCTATGGACACAAACAGCTGGATGTAAAGTTAGCGCCACCTGCAGGTCATCAAAAACATCAAAGGAAGTCAATGCAAAGGAAAGAGTTTGCAAAGCATTTCACAATAAAAGCACTGACCATGAAACATGATGCAGATGTTTGACAGATGTTGATGTCGTCGTTTGTTTCCAGGAGCTGAAGAGCGTCGGTCTGGATCTTTCCCATGATGCAGCAGACCTGCCCGTCAACAGGCCGAAGAACAGATACACCAACATCCTCCCCTGTGAGTCACTGACAGCAAAGCATCATGGGAGAAACTCACAAAGTAAACACTGACATTTATGTGATTTTTAATTTTATTTTCCCTCCAGACGACTTCAGTCGGGTGAAACTGATCTCGATGCACAACGACGAAGGTTCAGATTACATCAACGCAAACTACATACCTGTGAGTTTTACACTCCTTTAATATTTCATGCAGGACTTTTACTTGTAACTTGTAACTAAACTCCTGTACTGCAGTATTCTATTACTGTTACTTTATCGCAGGATATTACTTTCACATCAGAACAAGAAAACAGATCAACAGTGTCCTGCTATAATCTGACTGTTACATGAAAATATAGTTTTATAAGTTTGCATGTCATAATAATTATAATAATAATGATAATAATGATGATGACAATAATAATAATATTTATTTATGTAACACCTTTCATTCAAAACCTGCTTCTCAAAGTGCTTCACATATTAAAACCAAGTAATTTAACATATTTGTACATGTTGTTCTGACAGGAACATTTATATTATATATATATATAATAAGTTTGTTTGTTGTAATAACGTGACGACTTTATGAAAAGTTGAGTTTTTCTTCCTGGACAGAAAACTGTGAAGGATTAAAGTGAAAACCTGTTGAATATTCTGTGTGAAGCTGACGGTGTTTTACTGACACTTACTGTGTTACTGGTGTGTGTTTGTGTGTAAACGTGTGTGTTTGTGTGTAAACGTGTGTGTTTGTGTGTTTCAGGGCTACAAACACTCTAAAGAGTACATCGCCACTCAGGGTCCGCTGCCTGAAACACGGAACGACTTCTGGAAAATGGTTCTGCAGCAGAAATCTCCGATCATCGTGATGCTGACGCAGTGTAACGAACGACGGAGGGTCAGTTCACGCTTCGCTGAGATTACTGCTCACACTACAGTTACTGCAGTAACTGAGTATTTTCAGCTCAGAGGGAAATCTCATACCTTTAAGTTTTGTCTTTTTTTGTAGAAGAACATTTCATTCACACCTGATTACAGAAGGAGAAACTGCAGGAGTGAATGCTGGATGCTGAAAAATTGCATTGCTCCTTTTAAACGTTGAATAATAGCAGTAATGTATGAAAGATGATATAAAAATATATTGAATAATTAAAGGTTTGAATGGAGTTTTTGTGTGAATGTAGGAAGAGAGGAGTTCATTATAACTGAACTTCAAAGAAAGTTGAATATTTTGAAAAGTTTCTATGTTGAAAAACGTGTGAGCAGTTCAGTGGAAAAAAAGGAAAAATAATAGTAATAAAGATGTTTTTGTAGAAGAATAAAACATTCACACAACAACAAGAAGAAGAAGAAAAGCAGGTGTGAATGTTAAATGTTGAAAAGCTGAAGCTAAACTGCATCACTGCCTTTAAAAGTAAAAAAATACTAATAATGAATGAAGGATGTTGAATATTTGAAGTCAGATTGAGCTGATCAACACTGAACATGATGTTTGAGTGAATGAACGTTGAAGATGTTTGGTGTTTGCAGGTGAAGTGTGATCATTACTGGCCGTTCACAGACGAACCTGTGATGTACGGAGAGATCAGCGTGGAGATGCTCTCGCAGTCCGAGTCTCCAGAGTGGACCATCAGGAAGTTCAGACTGGGATATGTGAGTACCAGGTTGTCCAACAGCTGCGGTTCCATCGGCGGCCACTAGAGGCCGCTGTAAGAGGCTCTGACACGCCGTGACACGTGACCTCTGTCTCCCCCTGCAGGCTGATGAGAGTCAGGACGTCCTCCACCTGAACTACACCTCGTGGCCCGACCACGGCGTCCCCACGGTCAACGCCATCGAGAGCATCCTGCAGTTCGTCCACATCGTCCGTCAGCAGGCCAACAGGACCAAAGACCCCATCATCGTCCACTGCAGGTCAGGACTCAGGACGGGGACGGAGATCCTCACGTCCACAAAAAAAAAAAAAAAAAAAATCTCATCTGAGCTCCAAAAAAAAAAAAACACTTTAGATTTTATAGAACATTTTGTCTCAGAAATCAAATTAATCTGTGAAGTCTGATATTTATTAGATATATTTTCATAATTAATCGTATAAATGTAGTAAATTATCAGCCCCAACAAACAACGTACGCATCAAACAAACAGTTTTAAGTCATTGTTAATGACTTAGCTTGCTTGAATCAGTTAGCTTGGTATGCTACTGTGTCAGACTAGCACCAAACGTTAGCTAACCAGCTAACCTTTCAGCACAGTCACTAAACTCACAACATGAATTAATTTTACTGCATCACTTTCTGGTCTGACTGTTGCTAAACTGAGTCTGTGAGGCTCAGCTGTGAATGTGAGCTGAAAGCTAACATTAGCATGCTAAGGTATTATTATTATCAATGGCTAAAGTTAACTAAACTCAGCATTTAACATGAAAATATCTTGATATACTGTGAAAATATTTAGTTATAAAATAAAAAAAAATTAATGTAAAAACATCTTGTTTTAAAGTGAAAATATCTTATTATAAACAAACATGAACATGTTGATGTGTACATCCATACAGTTAGCATGCTAACATGTCATGTGCTATGTTGACAAAGTTTAGCATATTAATGTGCTACTTTTGGTACATTAGCAAGTTAGCATGCAGAGAAACTAGTAACAGTTAGTCATGTGTTATGCAACATTTTCTCTGTTTTTATGTTAGCACTCTGATGTTAGCATGTTAGCCTTTTTGTAATAGGTGAGCATAATTTAGCATCAAGTCTGATCAGGACTGGATTTCTGAATGTAAACACATAACGTGTTAGCATGCGTACAGTTAGCATGTTCACCGCTGTGGTACGTTAATGTAAAAGGTTCAGGTTTACTACATTAATAATGCTAATGCTAATCATTAGCATGCTTACAGATAGCGTTTTAACATCTGTTAGAAGTTTAGCCGCAACATGTATCATGTCAGGATATGAACAGGATGCTACAGTTAGCAGTTAGCAGTTAGCATCAAACACCAACTGATCGGCTCGACTTAAGTGTCTCAGTTTTTCAAAAAATCAGTGTTGATAATTATGAGGGAAAAAGAGCAACAATAAACATGAAAGATTGAAAGTTTTTGTGTCAACGAGTCAAATGAAAGATTTCTGAGTGTAACTAGTTTTATTATGAGCTGCTGTTATTATTCGTGTTGCCTTCAGATGATTATCAGACCTGAAAAACATCTTAGAAAGAAAAGTAAAGCAGGGTCAAAATGACATTATATAATAAAATAATTTTATTTAGATAAAAGTTGTTGACATGTTGACTGTTGTGAAACAGGAAGTGAAGAGTTTGAAAGTCAGTTTGATTAATGAGGTCATTAATCAGCGTTTATTTGTCCTGCGTCTGTCCAGGAAGCTTTAATGATCAGATCAGAGACTCTGAGTCAGAGAGCTGGACGAGCTGGACGAGCTGGTCTCCTCCTGACAGGAAGACACATTAAAACACTCTCAGACTGATGATGTCATGTCCATTATGTTGTTGTGGTGGCGTCCTGACTGATGGACAGAGTGGTTGTGATAATAAGAGCAGAGCTTCTCTGTCTGATGAGCGTCTGTCTGTCTGTCTGTCTGTCTGTCTGTCTCTGTCTGTCTGCGTCTCAGTGCTGGAGTCGGCAGGACGGGGACCTTCATCGCTCTGGACCGTCTCATGCAGCACATCAGAGAACACGAGTTCGCGGACATCCTGGGGATGGTGTCCGAGATGCGTTCACACCGTCTGTCCATGGTCCAGACTGAGGTCTTTTATATCACACACACGCACATGCACACACACACACGCACACACGCACACACGCACACACACACACACGTTCTGTACAAAACACTAGTCAGTGACAGTTTGCAGGACACGCTGAGGACGTTTTCAGATGTGTGGTTGGTTTGGTGAGACTGCGAGCAGGACAGCGTCCACATGAGGGAGCGTTAAGGACGTTGTTTCCTTTAATTTAAATGATTTAATTTTAGTTTTTAAGAAGATTGAACAAAAGCAGCAGCTGTGACCTGAACACATGAAAAACAAAAACAACACGTCATTTTATTAAATAAACAAATAAATAAAAATAAAATAATTATTGTAAATATCACAGCAGATATTGTTGCAGTCTGGTTCAGTATTGATTATTTTTTTTTATCCCAGTTTTCAATATAAGTCCCAGATCAGACCCACAGTCAGTGTCCGTCTAGAACTCATTTTCCCAGCATGCAAAGCTCAGCTGCTCCTCCTGCTGCAGATGTTCTGGTTGTTTTGGTCACCATGTGAGCACGAATCAAACCAACCAGAGTCTGATAGAACAAAATGCCGTTGAACCTTGAGCTCTCGTCTCTGATTGGCTGTCCCAGCTCACAGGTGTGTCTCTCTCTGTCTCCCCCTCGTCCCGTGTGCAGGAGCAGTACGTGTTCATCCATCAGTGCGTCCTGCTGATGTGGCAGAAGAAGAAGCAGCAGTCCATCACCTCTGACGTCATCTACGAGAACGCCAGCAAGACATAATGAAGGAGGCTCCGACAGACGTGAGTCACAGCTGACAGCAGCCAATCAGAGGCCACCACATGTTTCCTTCCTGTTTGTTTGTTTGTGTAGTCGTGATGTTTTTAGATTAATACTGAGCTCACAGGTTCGAATGATGCTTTAACTCTTCATCAGAGAAAAATTTCATTTGGTGCCAATTATATAGAAAATATATAATATATTCATGGACACTGGTTTCCTCCAGTGGATTAATTCAAATCAAAGTTAAATTAATTTAGCTGGTGAAGAAAAGTAGTTTTCAGTAAAAAACAAACTTTTTTTTTTAATATTTATTTTTTTTAGTTTTTGTTAGAAACACTAAAACTCACTCTGTGACAGTTTGAGTCCCCCATCATCTTTACAGAAACATGTCAAGACTTAAAAAAATAAATATGTGTAAAGAATTATAGAAGTCAAAATCAATTAAATCAATATTTATTATTCATCATTCACATTTGCTGCTTTAATCCTGCAAACATCTCTGTTAAAGGATTATTTTATCTGATCTGGTTTCCATGGTAACTCAAACATCAAGTGCTGTGTGCTGTAAAAACAATCAGTGATAAACAAAGTAAAACACATCTGAAATAAAATATATATGAGAGAAGTTATTCTAAAAATACAACCATGTTTCAGAGTCTTAGAGATCATCTACATTTCTTCATTCAGCAGACGTCTTTATTCAAAGAGGATTAACAATCAAACTACATCAAAGAGTCTGTCTAGATCAGGACAGGAGCTGCTCTCTGTAGATCTGCGTCTTCAGAGCGCAGAGGGACGCTCCTGCTCTGGTAGCGCTCGGCAGGTTGTTCCACCAGCGCGGCACAACGTGTGAAAAGAGTCTGGATGGTCGTGTGCGACGTGCTGCGACGGCCAGGTGGCTTTCATCTGATGATGGGAGTTGCAGAGGGGGAACAGGAGGAGGAGGTTGGTTGGGATTCAGGGGACGTGTGGTTGGACGGGTACATGTAGGTAGTTCAGAAACCTCGCTGTCTGGGGAAGAAGAAAGAAAAAGATTCAGCAGGACTTCTGCATGTTGAGTTGAATCGGTTCAGTGAACTGGCCGCTGATGGCAGCCATCTTGTCAGTAAAAAGTGAGGCCAATGAATCTGCTGTCAGGTTGGTTGCTGGTGGTGGAGGGTTGAGTAGAGCAGTGTTTCTCAATCCTGGTTTTCAGAGCTTCACTGTCCTGTGTGTTTCAGATGTTTCTGCTCCAACACACTTCATTCACATGATCAGCTCGTCATCAAGCCTCTGCAGAAACCTGATAACAACCTGATCGTCTGAATCAGGTGTGTTGGAGCAGAAACATCTAAAACATGCAGGACAATGAAGACCAGGATCAAGAAACACTGGAGTCGAGTTTTAAAGGTTGAAAACAGTTTTCTGGTGTCAGTGGCATTTTGAATTGTTCTGTTTTAGGAGGCCTTCTTTGCAGCAGTGACGCTGAATGACAAGGAAGCCAATATTGACTGAACTGTGTTCAAGTCAGACCAACCTTTTGTTTGGGGCCATTTTCTCTCAGCGGCTCCGAGGTTGGCGTGCAGCGTCCGGAGGGTATCATTGAGCCAAGGGTGGGTCTGGGAGCGTCGAGTGGGTCTGGTGGATAGAGGACACAGCGTATCCAGACAAGAGCTCAGTGTAGAACTGGGCAGCATGGTTCTCAGGTTTGATCCAGGTGTCAGTGAGAGTCAGGAGGTTCACATAACGAGCAGTGAAGTCTGCTGCGTTCACTGCAGACTGGTGGTTCTACAAAGAGGTTAGCAAGATTTATTGTTCACCTGAGCAGAGTTTCGGGCCTCGTCCGGTTTCCTCGCTCGGTTGACACGCGCAGGTCGACACGCAGCGTCTTTACCCGCAAACGTCTTCACACGCAAAGGGCTGAACACGCGGGCTGACGCTTCCGCTGACGCTCCAGCTAGAGCGCCTGCTGATATACTGCAGCCAGGATTGAACGCAGCTGCTCTGCGTTTGCTGCTGACGCCGCCCACCAGCAGACAAACAGAGGGAATGGGATTGCCACTCCCACTCCTTAGTGTCTCTGCTCGCTCTGATTGGCCAGCCGTTAAGGCCGTTTCACCCACTGACGGTTCTCAGGTGAGCTGGTGAACCACCGCAACATTTGTCAAAGCAGAAAAGCAGAAACCTGCACTGCAGAAACTCTTCCAAGGCCTTTTTCCTGTAACTTCCTCCTTTAGAACATGTTTCTGTACCGATGAGTCATTGAGCGACTCAAGTCACGACTGTGTTTTCAAAAGTCTGTGTTTCCACATATTTACCTGAGATGAATTCCCTGAAAAAACTCAGCAGTTATTAGTTATTATTATTATTTCATCAAGATCTAAAAACAAACAAAATACAAACTTACACTTTAACTGCAAACTTATTGGAAATTATTGTAAAATTACTACATAAAAAACAGAATTATTAAGATGCATAAGTTACCTTTGGTTTCAGCGTCCTGTGAGGTCACATGCTTGGTTCTGATTGGCTGAAAACACGATGACAAAGTGAACAAACACTGACTGTAATCCCTGGTGGTTGTCTTGCAGGCTGCGACCTCGCCGACCTCCTGTGCTTCAGGCATCCAAGATCCGCTTCATCATCAGTATCAAAAAACAAAACAGCAGAACATCTCGACGGAACAGGAGAAAAAAAAAAAGAACCCAGTTTTTTGTTTGAATTGGTGTCAGAGCATGAGGATGGAGTTTTGCCTTAAGGAGCCTTCACAGACTGACTGACCAACATGTTGAACCACAACCTGCCCTCTGGACCGGGAGGAGACGCTTACCGAGCTCCGTCCTGTGATTGGATGTCTTTCACTGTGTCCGTCCTCGTTCAGACGCCGTGAGGCGACGAGTCGGTGGAGCCGAGTCAGCAGTTTGCTTTTCCATTTTGATTTGTTTTTTTTAATCTCAGGAGTCGCTGAAAAAGAAAAAAAAAACCAGCAAGCACACTGGCCTCTTCCTCCGCTTCTTCTTCATCCTCATCCTCATCATCGGTTAGGTTTTTTTCAGCTCCAGTAACGGCGTTCACCTCTCCAACATGTGCAGCTTTCCTGGCTTTTTTTCTCCCCACGCCGGAGTGGAAGGTGGTAGATTGAGACGTGACACTGCCAAACGTCCCAAACACGGGAAGGATTTATCATCCGACACGCCGACGACCTGCCAGGACCGCTGCACGGGCCACACCCACCCGAAGAACCCAGCAAGCATTCGACGAAGGATGAAGATCTGCAAACATGAGCACAAAATTCAGTGTTTCGGCCTCTTCAAGCTGATTTTTAATGGATTTGTTAGATTTTTAATAAGTGAAAACGTCCTGCTCAGAAGACGCTTCACTGAAAAAGTGAAAAAATTGGGCTGCGGTCGGAGGTTTTCGTCTTCGGAAAGTGTTTTAACAGAAACGTCTTTTTGGTACCAGCGTCACTAAATGCTGCTCGACTTCGTCCAAACTTTTTACGTCTGAATGTTTGCTGGGTCTGCACAAGAACTGAACAAAGGGCACAAAAACCAACAGCTGAGGGGAACGAACGCCTTTCTGTGGAAACACGAGTGCCTCACGCTGCCGTCCCGCCCCGTCCCACCCGGCGGCAGTCGGGCGCGTCAGAGGCCAGTTTAGACGTAGAGACTGTGGTCGTAGAGCTGTAGTTTGTATTTTGCACTGAGGCCTCGGAGCTGCCTGACCTGCTGACAGACTGAAGAAGGGAAGAGTTTCTGCTGCTGACCGCCGTGGACAAACTGGACCGCCACGTCCCGTCCTGAGCGCCGCGTCGCTCTTTCTAACGGAGGATCTCCATCTGAAGACGAAGAGTAACTTTAGACCGGCGCCGAGGGTTTTTTTTTTTTTACCCTCTGAGGTTTGCGATCTTCATCGGCCGCAACAATCCAGAGAAACGGATCAAATGTGACAGAGGAGAGACTCCGAACTGCCAAAACCAGGTTCTACTAACAGATCGGGTTCCCCGGTAAATCGCTGGATTTGGGGAACGACAGAAATATATCTGCTGAGCATATCTGCGGGACGGCCCGAGCCCAAAACCTCTTCCATCACACGATCGACACACGAAGCTGCAGCGACGATTCACGACCAGAAAACTGCAAAACTGACAAAATGTTTTCACTTCACATTCACTGATTTTGTTTTGGTTCCCCAAACATTAAACTTTAACTTACAACTGTTTGGATTCTTTGATTCACCTTCAGAGGTTTTATGTCCCGACAACATCTGTTGTAACATCCCAACATGACAAATCTGAAAAGGCTCAGTTAATTCCAAAATTCGGTGCAGAATTTTTTGGTACAAAAATTTGTTTAAATTTATGTCGGGAAAATGTTAAATTAAATGCCAACATTTTGGTTCTGAGGCCCCAAATACCAAAAGATTTTACATGACAAGCAAAGTTTAAGATGAAAATATAAAAATAATTTATCAACGTAACAATGGTTTTGCCTGAGTGCCCCAAAAAGTTTCAAATGTTTTATGTCCTACAGAATTCATCACCAAATCTTGTTTAACGTACAGTGAAGTTACGTTACAATAGAAAAAGTCGGTACTGCAGAATCTGGCCTCGTGCCCCAAAAACGTTCTACACCTCAAACTGGGATTTGTTTCACTAACACAAAAGTTTAGATACAAATTCTCTTGAGGACAAACATTTTTGGCACGTTTCCTGAAAATCTATTGTGACACTTTCATCAGAATTTATAATCCCAATATTTGGTGGAGTTTTTATTTGATTTGGGTTCATTTGGGATAAAAAACAACAAAATGTAAGAAGACATTTTCAAACTTTAAAAAGTTCATTTCTTATTGAGAACTTGAAATATTGGTTTTCATTACTAAAGTTTATAAATGAATATTTAAGTTTATGGGAGAATTTGGTGTTGAAGTAATTTTTTTTTACATTTGGTACATAGTTGTGTTTTTTTTTTTGCCCCTAAAAATCTAAATGTTTGGTACAGGAGGAAAAACGTGGCACAACACGCCTATACTTTACTGTTATTATTATTATTATTATTGTTATTATTATTATTATTAAACACCTACAGTAAATTTGTACATTGTTACGCAAAGTTTTGGGGTTTTAAAAGATGTTTGTCATTTTGGGGATTAAAAAAACGGATGTTTTAAAGTTTGAAAGCCTTCAGGTGAAAATCAGTGAACGTGAACATTGAAAAGTTCAAATTCTTCTTTAAAAAGCGAAGGCTCGGGCCGACCTCGTCTCTCTGTCTTAAACACACGACTTCTGTACAGGAAATAGTTGTGACGACGTTTTCTGAAGCATCGTGTCTGTTGGTTCATTTAGTTGAACTCGTTCTCCGTCTTTCTACTGAACATGTGACTTGAAGTTCAAAAGAAAACTCCACGTTTCTCACTTTTCCTCCGTGACTGTAGAGAATGTCTACTGCACAGACGAGTGGTCGACTCTTCTGCATACAGGAAGTACATACGGGGTGTCGTCAAAATAAGAGTCAGAGTCGAAAGGCTTTTCCTCCCCACACAGGAGACGCGTCCAATAAAAGACTCAATCTGAATTTGAACTTTTTAGATTTAAATTTACTGCCAACAGCCTCCAAATAAAATCTGCACATATTTCAGTTTTTTCAAACAACTCTGACTGACTCACAGGACACGTGTCCACTGTCTGTCCTCGTCCCACATCCAACCGACATGGAAAATAACTTTTTAACCCTTTTTAAAAACAATAATCTTTGTATTTTTATATCGAAATCCAATCAGCTTTTAGTGGAACGGAGTTCAGATCCAGTTCCATCACGTCTGCTGGTTCTGTTCCAGTACGTCTTAACGTGGAACCTGGACGTTTTCAAAATGTCTGGACTTTAAAGGAAAAGTTTCTGTGTCGAATCACATTTTATCATACGGTCTTTTGATTCAAACTGATAAACTCAGCAGAACAACTGTTTAGATTTTTTGCCCCCAAATTGTTTGACCACAAATTTTTGTACAATTCCCCCAAAGTTTTTCTTTCTTTTTTTTTTTTTTTTAAAGATAAAGTCCTAAAATTGAATTAAAAAAGGAAAGCCTCGTGTTTTGTTATTTTGACGACGCCTTGTATTTAATTTAAAGAACAAAAGGACTAAATCAATGAATGTGTGAGAGACGGCCGCTGGACGCTTCAGTGTTGATTTGTAAAATGATTCGTCATTGTGGCCTTGTGGTTCAAACACCTGAAGTCTTTACCTGTTCGTTGGTTCGGTCGCCACTCGATCTGATATAGGTTTCATTTTCACTATTAGATATCAGATGTACTGTACATAACTACTACTGCTTAACTATTCTGTTTCTACTCGTCATGACAAAGTAATTCTTGTGGAAAAGTTGCTTTAGAGGTTTGTTTTTTAAAAGTTGTTGTATATGTGAATCATCTTTACCTGAGCCAGAAGTTCTCTCATCACTACGACAGCTCGGGCTTTTTTGGACGTTTGGACACTCGGGAACGTCGCCGAGAACGTTGCTGAGAACCCGTCTGTGTCCGGAGGAGGAACGCACTTTGGTACGACTGTTGGAGAAAAAAACAAAACAAAAAAAAAACACTTGAGAGATAAAAAAAACAGCGACAGCCGACCTGCAGACGACGTCCGAACGCTCAGCACTGTACACTCTTCTACAATTCTTTCTCTTGCTTACTGTGTGTGTGTGTGTGTGTGCGTGCGCGCGTGTGTGTGTGCGTGTGTGTGTGCGTGTGTGTGTGTGTGTCCAGTCAAACTTGTACGTCATTGGTGCCATTTCTTGTGCATTGTGTCACTTAAAATTTGAGGGATGACCTTGAACTCGGATCATTGTCACAGAGTTTTAATGTGTGTGCGTGTTGGAACAAAATAAAATGTTGCAGTTAACGTTTGTCCTGTTTCACTTTCTGTAGGAAAAGTGAAAGAACTGACCCTGAAGACAATATTTCTTTTTCTGGATACTTTATGATCTGATCAGAAGATCTTTGATGAGATTTCAGACCCAAAATGTTATTAATGTTTGATATTCTGCAGGTCTGTGTTTCAGAAACATGAAGCAGAATCAGATTTTCTCACATGAACAAATAAAAAACAATTATTAAGTTAATTCAAATTATTTACAATACAAATACAAATCATTTACTCCACCTTTACAAAGACATTACATTAACGACACGTGTCGATCTGTGACGCTGCAGTCGTGTAAACGTTGGACGCACACACCTCTGATTCATCGAGTTTTACTACGACTCTAAATAACATCCTGGCTGACTTTCAAAATAAAAGGCACAAAAACTACTTGGTTAGGTTTAGAAAAAGATGAAGGTTTGTTTTACGTTACGTTTACGTTAGCTTTAGCGTTACATGAACTTTGTGAAGTTACCGAACTTGTTTGGAGCCAAATTTCTGGTTTTTCACTCCTAAAATTCTTGTCAACTCAAACTTTAAGGAAAAAAATCTAACAAGATTTTGGATGAAACTAATCAGAAAAAAGTGGAGACACATCTGATAACAGCTGGACGTCTCATGTTAAAGAGACAAACTGAGTCACAGATGATCGCTAACGAGACGATTAGCTGCCTCAGCTAACGTAACGTTAGCTTCAGACTGACTGAATGAATCCTGTCGGCCTCGATTCAAAACCTTTAAAATGATGATTATGATCTAATCCAGCTTTCTGAAACCTTTATGATCAAAAGAGACGACTTTGGCCTAAAAAAAAAGAAGCTGCAACGATTAAATTTTCTCTTTTCCCCGAAGACTTTTCTGTGATTGAGCATCACAGGCAGCTGATGGAGACATGAGAAGACATCGAGTCGCAGACGTCCTAAATATTAAAACTTATTATAACTTGATGTTTAGGCTAAATATGTTTACAGCTGGAGAATCACTCTACACTGTAAAACTCAGAACTTCACATCATACTGCAGTAGATTTTCGAGTTTTGATACCGACTCAAACTTATGAACTTTTGAAATAAACTGTAAAAAGTTTTACCAACCTGTAATCTTTAGTTGAGATGATTTACTTTTCTTCTTCAGATAAACTTGGATCTGTGAGTTTTAGAAATAAAAAAAATACAGTGAAACTAATTTCTCATTATTCTGGTGAAAAAATAAAAACTTTAAACATCGTTCAGTTTCACTTCAACATATTGATGACATAAGTTACTGTAAAGAAGAAAAGTTAATGATCTTACCTTAACAACTGTTTGGTCTTTACAGCAGAACTACAACAATAATAAATAAAAATTGAAACGTTTAAAACAGACATTATTCATTTACATTTCATTTCTCAGCCAAAGTCACAGGGAGCCTCTGATCCAAGAAACATCGGACACATTTAACAGTTAATTATGATGTTTGTGATTTTATTTAATCCTACAGGACAGGAACATGTAAAACCAGCCTTCTTTGATTATAAATAATGGAAAATTTAAATGAACATAAATTCAGAAAGTCTAAACTGGTAAAAATGATCATTTAAAGTAACCAACAAACTAAAGTTCTCAAAGAACAGACAGTGAAGTGTTGAATGTTGGACACAAACTCTGGACGACATGAAGTGATTTTCAGAAATGTTTTATTGCAGAATGAGCAGATTTAAATGGAAAAAGGCACCATGAAAACTAAACAGACAGATTTCTGTAGTCAATTCTTCTGATTGGCTCCTACAGATAAACTTTACTCTCGTTAATAACAGAGATGATCTACTCAGCTTGAATCGTTTGAATCTAATCACAGCGCCGTGCTTCACGTCACACCAACACCTCTGATCTGGTCTGATCTGGTTCCACAGTTTTACATCCTTCACACTCCACCTCCAACATCCGAGACGTTTAAGTGACGACGTGGAAAACAAAATCAATACGATCAATACGATCGATGCCACAGTGAGTAAAGAACTTACTGGCTGATTTTTGTACATTTATATGCAAGCAAATACATATATATTTATATTTTATATATAACATTTTCTCCAGCTAGTTTATGATCTGGTGCTTCAGACAAACTCTTTAAAAAACAACAACAAAAACAAAAACAGTCGTGGTGTCGGTTTGTGTTGGCGAAGAAATTCACTTTTACTTTCTGATGTTTTTGTTTGTTTTCTCAGTTTTGTTTTTTTTTTCTTTGTGGACGATCGTCTGAACAGATTTTAGTTTCTGATTTTAGGACGACATTTACAGATGAAGACTTTCTTATTATTTGACAGTTTACAGGAAGTTCATGTCCGGCACGAACAAATTAAAATTAAATTAAAAAGAAAAGAAAAAGCTTACAGCAGACGGTGATCCAGACTGGTTCAGACTGACCAAGACTGACCCAGACTGACCCAGACTGGTCCAGACTGATCCGGACTGACCCAGACTGATCCGGACTGACCAAGACTGACCCAGACTGACTCGGACTGGTCCAGACTGGTCCAGACTGACCCAGACTGGTCCAGACTGATCCGGACTGACCAAGACTGACCCAGACTGACTCGGACTGACCAAGACTGGTCCAGACTGACCCAGACTGATCCAGACTGACCCAGACTGACCCGGACTGACCCAGACTGGTCCAGATTGATCCAGACTGACCCAGACTGGTCCGGACTGGTCCAGATTGATCCGGATTGGTCCAGACTGTGGTGTCTAATTCGACTACAATAATAAGAAAAAAACGTTACATGAGAAATAAACGCCTCTCTGGATCTCCATGGAAACAGTCATTTAAATCAGTCGCCTGTTTTCGTTTATATCATCAATCAGAAAACTGTCAAACTGCTGCAGATAATTAACGGTTACCGTGAAGTTTTACTAACAATAACCAGATATTTTTGGAGACGACCTGCTGCTTGTGGGCGGAGCCTGAAGCAGACCCAGTCACCATGGTAACAGTGGGAACATCGCTGAGTCAGCAGTTTACATTCACTTTAGTGTTTGATCAAATAATAATAATAATAATAAAAATAATAATGATCAGTCAGCAGAAAAAAATCAAACTGATTCTGAATCATTTGACAGTTTTGATTCTTCAGTCGTCTCAGCAGAGAAACATTTACACTTTTATTTATTTATTTATTTATTTATTTGTTTGTTTATTTATTTATTTATTTATTGTGCAAAAATGCCCCAAAATCAGCAAATAAACTTCATCTCATCAAATCGTGTCTCTAAATCTAAATCTAAATCACATCATCTTCATAAATTAGATTATTAGAAAGTTACTGTGCATTTAAAGATTTTTAATTATTTTATTTTTTGTTTATTTGATCAGTTCTATCATTAATTAAATGAACTTATTGATACTTTTGATCTCACCGTTCAATAAAAGGATTATATTCTATCGTTCTTTTGGCCAAAAGAATCTGAAACGTACATTTAGATTTTTCTGTCTATTCTCGTATTTTCCTACAATATCATGACGCCAACATTCATTTTATTTCTTCTGTTTTTCTGTACAAACATCAACCTGTCGGTTCTCTGAACCAGCAGCTCCAGTTTGAGCCTCCAGTTTATTTATTATCACAGTTAATGATCGATCGATTATTACTTTTAAATTAATCACTTTTTTTAAAATAAAAACCGAAGATCTTTGAGTTGTGGACAAAACAAGACATTTGAGGACGTCATCTTGGACGTTGATCAACATTTTCTGACATTTTATGGATCAAACAACTAATTGATTATTGGGAAAGTTATTGCCAGATTGATCACTGGTTGAAAAATAGATCCAAACAGGTGGAGCGTACAGACGTCGGTGCGCTCCACCCGTTTTCATGATTGGATCTATTTTTGAACTGACCAGATTGTGACAGGATCAATTCATTGATTAATCGAGAAAATCAGAAAAAACAGATTGATTGATAAGTGATTGATGAGGCACAGACTGGAGCTGACGACCAGCAGCCGTTCTGACATTAATACTGAGCGGCTTTTCTTTGGAAAATGAGCGACTGAGCAGCTTTTTTACAGAATCACCATCAGATCTGTGGTGGAGGAGAGAAAACAGCGTCCAGAGTCACATGACCTTCAGGCAAACATGGCGGAGTTTTCTCTCTGTGGTTTGAACGTTTTCAGACGGCTGGTTGGTCGTTTCTTTACGGGGACGAGCTGAGGAGTTCCTGCCGGCGCCGCATGATCTCCACAAACTTGGCGTGATCGGCAGCCGCCTGAGGAGCAAGAGTGCGAGAAAACAGCAGGCTGCAGTGAGGAAAGAGTAAAAGTGAAAGGACAGGAAGGAGGAGGAGGAGGAGGAGGAGGAGGAGGAGCAGCTCAGTGGGTGCTGCCTTCGTCAAAAGACTCCACCCCTGAGTCACAGGTGCTGGCTGCCAGTTTCTCCTGCCGCCTCCTCATGATCTCCTGCAGCTCAGAGCCTGAACTCTTCTGGAGAGAAAGAAGACGAGGAAACAAAGAAACACAGACAAACAGCTGGTTAGACAGGAAACACAAACTTTCACTGGAAATCCTCTGAAGCGACTGACTGCGTCTAAAATCAGAAGATTTTATCAGCAAATAAGAGGAGAAAATCTTCTGGTCGGCCAATCAGATGCGAGCAGCGCTGGCTGTCTTTAAATGGGCCTCAGCCTCCATGTAAACTCAGTCAGCGGCCTGAAGCGACCGCAGGAAGCAGGAAGCAGGAAGCAGGAAGCAGGAAGCCTCTGCCGGAGCCGCTGGGAGCTGTGAAGAGCACGAGTCAGCTGCTGGAGACGCAGGGCATGCTGGGTAACGGACCACTGTCAGGGCGCTCTGAAACTGGTCGCACAAACACGAGTCACACCGCTCGAATAACAGACTTTTTTTTTTTTTTTTTTTTTAAACGTATGCAGCGATACAGAATCAGAAGGAAATAAAGATTTGTGACAAAAAAACCTCAGATGCTCCGTGAGATTAAATATGAAAAAAAAAAAAAATCAAACTTCTGAGGAAAAAAACTCAGATATTTTCTGAGATCAAAGTGGTAAATTTATGATTTTAAACTCAAAGAAACTCACAAATTTACTTCTTGCATGTCATTAAATTTACTGGTTTAATCTCAGAGAATATAGAATTTAAATTTAATATTAACAAATCCCTTATTATTCTGTTGAAACATGAAAAGCTTCTCAACACACTGCTGTAAATAATTATGTAGAAACATATTGAACATATTTCTTTTTTCAGTTACACATTTGATTATTTATGTGTTCATTTTAGCTTAATCATTTTATTATTTTTAAATGTATCAGATTAGTTTGTTATGAATTTTGTTTCCTGTTTGATTATTTGATTTTGTGTTGAGGTTTTTTTCCAGCTGTTGTCGACGTCTTTGTGCAACCAGCTGCAGATTCTGTCTGAGCTGTAAAAGCTGATCCAGAGATCCCCACGACTTTAATCAATAGTTTATACTTACCCAGAGCGACTGATCAATACTTCATACTGATCAGTGTGACAGTAAGAATGAGACGATAACAGTCGATAAACGAGACACTGACGACTTTTGAAATAATCAGACATTTGTTTGTGTTGCAGAGAATCAGAACATTTTTAAACTTTTGAAGTTTTTAACGTGTTGAAGAAAGAAGAAAGAAGTGAAACTAAAATTAAAGCTCTTTTCTTTGTGTTTGTAAGAATCAACCACAAATTCAATCTGAGTGAGATCAGATCTTTAAGGAAAATTCAGCTTTTCTACAACCTGGATTTCTCCTGTTGTCATGGTAACCATTAAACACACAGACGTTCCAATAATATTTCTTTCTTGTCGACAAAGATTCAGAATCCTGAACTTCAGCATCTCGGTCGATCAGAAACGGAGAAAAACAAGAAGCAGGTTGTAAAAAAAGATCACTTCCTTTAAAGACGCGTGTTATTTGACGGTTTGTTCGGGGGGCGGCCATGTTGGAACAACTTGTACAGTTAGCTGAGTGCTAATCAAAGCTAAGCTAGCACACACAGACAACAGGTTTGACTCTTCAGATCTCATTTCAGCCAAGACAAGATCTACATCCTGGTCTCTACGGGGTGGAGGACGGGGTCAGAGGTCAACAGGAAGTGGGGGGACATTCTGGAGTTGGTTCATTCAGGGACGTTAAGGAGGACTTAGGTGTTCAGCCACAGCAGGAGGACAAATACTGGCGCTACCTTAAAATGCTGCTACACATGAAACGTCTTCGTTCTGACGGCCAGAGACAAGACGGGACGTGAAAAGTCTCGAGTCTATGAAACCACAAGTCTAGACCAACAAGTCAACACCAAAGACCAACAAGTCCCAACTGGAGACCGAGGTCAAGACCAGCAGGACCCAAATGATGGTGTCCTGGTCCTAAGTCAAGACAGCCGAGTCCCAAGTCACGCGGGAGGATGTCAAGTCATTCAAATCCAGTCAAAGTCAAGACTAACTGGCGTTCAGGTCATTTGTGAGTCTTTCGGTCGAGTTGAGATTCGGTCAGATCCAGGACTCGAGTTCAGTCGTCTTTACTTTCTACCATCAAATCATCAAATGTTGAAGAAAAACTGACATTAAAACCAAAAAGCGCCGAGTCTCCCGTCTGATGGCGTTTTGTTTTCTTAAAGCTGGCCGACAGAACGAAGGCGTGAACGTGTTTGTGAACACGATACCTGAACGAACGAGTGAGGAAACAGTCAGAAGATCAAAGGAGGGTCAGAAGAAGACCTGCAGGTGGAGATAGACACCACACACCAGAACATGCCGCGTCGATCGTTTTTCCAACCCACTTTAGATTAAACCACGCCCACTTCTGTATGACGAAACCTCTACAATGATATCAAATCAAGTTCAACGCCTCATAGCGCCTGTAATCAGAGCTGTAGACTCTGATTGGCTGTCGTATGACATCAAGCTTTCATCATAGAGAAGTGGGCGTGGCTTCATCTAAACTGGGTTGGTAAAATGACGGACGCGACGTCGCCAGAGTTTGGGACAGAAGACTTAAAGACAGAGAAGACGACCCTTCAGAAATGTCTCGGCTACTAAAGCCTTCAGTGATGTATAAATCTGTTGCTAGGAAACATCTGTAGCTCCATCCAATCAAGAACAGTCAACTGTGGATCTGTGACCACGTGGAAACGTTACAGTGACACGTTTCATTTCACAGCTGATTAACCGTCAGTTCTTTAATAACTGACCAGGATTCAAACGATCAGATTCGTCTATCAGGGTCGTCCTGGAAAACCCTTTCAAAATAAAGCAACTTCTCAAATGTAACAAGGAAAACTTGCTGCTGAAGGTGTTTGAGGTGTGACACAAACCTCCAGCGCCGCCTTCTGGACGGTGACCTGACTGAAGACTCGAGCGCCGTCGTCGGGACAAACCGTCTTCAGCTCCTCCTTGTTGAGAGAGAACAGCTGAGCGCCGGTCAGAACGCCGAGGCTGGTGATGGTTCTGCACAGAGGACACAGCTACGGTCAGCTCACACACACCTGGACACACACCCTGACACACACCTGGACACACACCTGGACACACACCTGGACACACACCTGGACACACACCTGGACACACACCCTGACACACACCCTGACACACACCTGGACACACACCTGGACACACACACACACCTGGACACACACACCCAGACACACACACACACCTGGACAGACAACTGGACACACACCTGGACACACACACACACACACACCCGGACACACACACACACACCTGGACACACACCTGGACACACACACACACCTGGACACACAACTGGACACACAACTGGACACACACCCAGACACATACACACACACACCTGGACACACACCAGGACACACACCTGGACACACACACACACACACACACCTGGACACACACTTGGACACACACACACACCCGGACACACACCTGGACACACACACACACACCCGGACACACACCTGGACACACACACACACACCTGGACACACACCTGGACACACACACACACCTGGACACACAACTGGACACACACCTGGACACACACACACACACACCCGGACACACACCTGGACACACACACACACCTGGACACACAACTGGACACACACCTGGACACACACACACACACACCTGGACACACAACTGGACACACACCTGGACACACACACACACACACCTGGACACACACACACACCTGGACACACAACTGGACACACAACTGGACACACACCCGGACACATACACACACACACCTGGACACACACCAGGACACACACCCGGACACACACCCGGACACACACACACACACACCTGGACACACACTTGGACACACACACACACCTGGACACACACCTGGACACACACCTGGACACAGGGGTCAGTTGTACCAGCTAGCGTCGTCCTCTGAAGGACATTTCTACTGACTGTTTCTATGCGAAGCCAACTGAACCTCAGCTTTTCTCCACCAGAGTCTCCGTCTCCGTTTTGTCTTGTTGTGTCCTTCTCGTCATTTTTGTCTCGTTACATCTCGTTACGTCTGTTATGTCATTTTTGTCTTTAACGTCTTGTTGTGTTTTTTACATCTTGTTTCATCATTTTCGTCTGACTTTCATCCCAACTTTTAAAAAGTGAAATTTTAATTTGAACAGTCATGATTTTAATTTCTCATTATCGTGACTTTGGTGATCACATGACTCTAGCTGGAGATTCGTCCTGCAGAGACTCACACTGGACTGAAGCCTTTGGCCTCTAGCCAGGCTCTGACGTCGTCCGGTGACGAGTCGTACGTGATGCTGACGGACGGCAGGCCGCCGCCGCCGCCGCCGCTGCGAGACGGAACCTGAAACTTCTTCTGAGCGCTGCGACCCAGAGTCAGCCTGTGCATCAGCTCGTCCTGAACCTCCTCCATGTTGGATTTCCTGCCTGCAGGGGGCGACGAGGAGCAGCAGCAGAAAAACACATCAGAGTACAGACATCAACAGACAGTGGGACTGAAGATTCACTGACGCTTCATCGACCAGAGGAGGATTCAGCCAATCACAGGCCAGGTCTCATTTAATATAGTTAATATATATGATTATTAGTTTGAGGACCAGAAAGAGGAAGAAGAAAAAAACAGTTAAAATATCTTGTGAAAACTTGTGTGAAAAATATTTTGAGTCTATTTTAAGAAATTATTCATAAAAATACATTTTTTTCAAACTGACAGCTCTAATCTGATAACATGCAACTTTGTTCAAGAAACTTTTCTCAACTCTGATTTTAATTTCATGATTTTCTCAGTTTTACAACTTTTTCCCCCAATTTTACATCTGTGCTCTAAAATGTGACAACTTGATCCTCTAAATATAAAATTTTTTTCTCAAAATGTTGCAACAGTTTTGCTTGGAAAAGTTTTTTGCAGTGTACAAACTGTCCCTGCAGACTCTGATTGAGACTTTTCTGGACTCACGGTTGGCAGGCGCCGGTTTCTGGTTGCCGTGGTCCCTCATGGCGACGCTGCCGTTGTCGCTGGACGTGGTGCTGTTCTGGCGGCTGACCGTGTGCCCGCCGGCGGCCGGTTTGGCGGGCTCGGCGGCCGGAGGAGGCAGCGGCGGCGTGGGCAGCCTGGAGGGGGCCGGAGGGGGCGGCGTGGGAGCCGGAGGCATCGGCGTGACGACTGGTTTACTGGGGATGTAGTCTGTCCTGGTGGTCTGTTTCTGACAGGAGACAGTTTATATTCACAGACCGACTCGCAGCATCACACAAACATTCACAGACTGAAGTGAACGTGAAGCGTCTGAAGCTGAATGTCTGCTCGTTCTTTACCTCGTTTAATTCGCCCAGTAATTGCTGGAAACGTGAAATGAAAAATGAAACATAAAAGAAGATGGTGGCAATGAAACGATGAAACAAAATGTTTTCTTCACAGCAAACTGACTGCAGGGAAACACTCAAACTAAACAGACTGAGAGGATGAGCTGCACACTTTAACACTGAGCTCAGGATCCAAGAACTCACTAAAACAAACACATCAAATCCTAAAACACCTTAAAGGAACAGTCTGACATTTCAACATGATCCTGTCAGACATCTTACCCAGAAAGGATCAATATTACATAAATAAATACATAAATATTCATATGAAATAAATACACGAGGCAATAAATATATAAGTAAATGTAAATATAAATAAATAAACGTGGAATTATGAAATAAATAAAAACAGTCCTTTGTATTTACATTTATATATTTATTGCCTAATTTATTCATTTATTTTGTTGATGTATTTCACAGCCATGTTTATTAATTTACATGTTTATTTTTTTAAACTGCTTATTTATTTTGGTTTGAGATACTGGACATGCTTAGCCTAGCTTAGCACAAACACTAGAAGCAGAGGGAAAACGATAGCCAGTATAGCTACAAACCAGGTAGCATAGTCAGCATGATGTCAGGTGTTTATTTAATGACAGTTACCATAACAACAGTACAGCTGCTGTTATGGTAACTGTTTGAAGCTAACCAGTGTTATAGCCTAGCTTAGCCCAAAGACTGGAAGCAGAAGCAGGAAACTGGTAGCCACAAAATATTTGGTATATATTTACTATTATGTGATGCTAATGGTAGCTACATGCTAAGTGTTTGTAGCTTATACTGGGACGCAAGACTATAAGCAGGGAGATACAGTTAGCATAATCAACAGGGGTTTATAGCTAATGTTAGCTGATATTTGTTTTAGAAGTAGCTATAAACAGTTAGCATACCCAACATTAAGCTAGGCATTTCTACCTCACTGCTCGATAGCAAATGTGTCAGATGATAGCCATTTTTAGCTAACTGGTGTTACAGAAGGAGATGTTTCCCCTAGCTTAGCACAAAGGCTGGTGACAGGGAGAAAAGCTAGCTAGCATAATCAGGGTGTTTATAGGGAGTTGATATTATTGGTTACAAGCAGCGCATTTAACATGACTAGTGATGTGTAGCTAACGATGTTAAAACAGTTACAAAGAACTAGTATATTTGATATTATGTTAGCTGTTTCTAGCTACGTTAAGCTGTTAGCTAGTTGCAGCTATGCTCGCTACGTACAGGAAGCATCTCCAGTTGGCACAAGTGTTATAACAGGACATTCTTAGCTTAGCTTAGCACAAAGACTAGAAGCAGAGGGAAACTGTTAGCCTAGCTGCAAACAACTCAGGTGTGTCTGATTTACACGTTATCTGATATTTATAAAGGAAATGTTATAATTTTAGCAGCAGTTAGCGTTGAAGCTATTTGTTGACCAACAAACCAGGAAATGTGAGACTGTTCCTTTAAGGTTCCACAGCAGAACACAGACAGGAACATCTGTAAAACTAAAACCACTCGTCACGACTCGTCCTACCTTGAACAATTCAAACTCCTTCTTTGGCATCATGAGCTTCGACAGTTAAAATAAAACAGATGAAGGAGGTGAGACAGAGACGGAATCAAACTCACGGACGGATTAATGATGACACGTCCCGTTACCATGGTGATGGACCTTCAGACGGTGTCCTACCTGTATGGTGTGGCTGTAGATGGGCTCTCCTCTGCCCGTGATGTCCACTGCTTTGGTGATCTCCAGGATGTTGTTTGGCACGTAGCCGGACGCCCCGCAGCCGTTACGAACCTTCCACCACTGCTTCCTGTCGTCGAGAACCTGACAGACGAGTGTCAGGGATTAGACGGTTAAATCAGGACTTCAACTTACAATTTTATTTACAATTAATCAACTCAACTTTTGAAAACTTGATATTAGTAGAGTAAATGTTTAACCTGATGTATGAAACTGATCATTCAGAATTTTACCTCGACGACCTCGTCTTTGAGGACCGACAGCTCCGTGTTGTTTCTCGCCACAAAGTCGTATTTAGATTTGGCAAACAGTTTGGATTGGCCTCTGCTGTCGGTGTCAAAACTTCTGAAATCAGCCAATCACGACGTCAGTAATTATGACATCATCACTCAGTGTAACATTCAGAAGTACAAAGTGAATATTTTAATTTACTTTAAAATAAAAACACAGAGAAACGTTTTCCACAGAACAAAAGAAAATAAATCAAATAATTTTGGACTGAAGCCACGAAACATGAACTTTAATTTGACGTTGACGATGTTTCAGCCGTGGAGAAGCGTCCCAACTTCAGATCAGATTACTGAGAGAAAGATGAGAGTTAAAGGCACAGTTCACAGAAAATTATTCCATTTTTAAAGATTTTGAAAAAAAAAAAAAAAGACTGAATGAGAAGAGAAAAGTCTGAAAGAGGTCAGTTTGAATTTTCTCAGAACCAAAAATCAAATCAGCCAGAAAAAAAGAGAAAATATTAGAAATAAACATCAGAGTCAGAAAGAGGATTTTATGGAGGACAAAACACGTCTGACTCCTCAATTAAATAATAAATACAGGAGTAAATACTATAATATTTACTAAATATTTTGATCATGTTTATAATGTTCCTATTATTTTCTTCTTATATTTTTATATTTTATTCTTTATATTTTTGTCTTCCTCTTTGCTGTAAATTTCCCCGTTGTGAAACTAATGAAGGAACATTTTATCTTCAGCTCAGTTATAAATGCAGTTTAATTATAGTGTTTTTTCTTGTTCTAAGAATATTTATAGAATAATTTTTATTACTTAAAACATAACAAGGTTGTTACATTATGACGTCAAACTTTAATAAATTATCATGTTAAATGTTTCATGTTCTAACAGGATACACAGTTTTAAAATATTCTGTAAATATTATAACAAGACAAGTTTCTTCTTCTCATAATAATGTGAAAAGAACTTTTGTTTGTTTCTGCTTTTATTTATTGACAAAAATATTTTGTTCTAATTTTAGTATTTATTCCTATTATCATTAGTTTCCAGTTATAAAGTATAAAGAACATGATAAAAAGCACATTGCTGTTTGTTAAAACATGTTTTAATCTGATCCTGATCTGATTTTATTGATCTGGTGTGACAGTAACATTCTGCTGTTTTCATGAAATAATAAAAAATTACATTATAGAAAACAGAGAAATAAGTTTTTCTGTATTTATTGATGAATCAGTCGTGTTTCGTCCTCCGTACGTTAACAGATAAAGATCAGATCAGACGGGTGGGATCAGTTCTCCAGGGCGTGGTCATGTGACCTCACAGTTACCGGTCTACGCGGCGGGCGACGGCGTGTTTGAAAGCAGCCACGGCCGCGTCCTGATCCAGGATGTGCATGCGTTTGTAGGAGGAGTTGGAGAAGGCGTACCCGTCAGCAGGGGGGAACTTCTGCATCGCCGACTGCAGACAGGAAACAGACAGACAGGAAGTAGATTAAACATGAGGTACGTGTTGCTCAGCGGGGACGTTAATGTGCGCGTGGCGGTCTGGACACGGACCTCCTGAGCCAGTCTCATCTGCAGCTCCTCTTGTCTCTGGATCTCGGCGTTGGCGAGACTCTCGGCCAGCTGAGTCAGCTCCTGCTCTCTGGACGGTGTCGCCGACGGCAACGCCGAAGGCTCCCAGCCGTCTCGAAACTTCAGCGCGCTCGGAGGAAAGTAGTGATCCTTCGGCCACTCCAACCTGAGGAGACACGGGGGAGTGACGAGGACGTGTTGGTGACCAGGTCAACATTAAGACATAGTCTCATAAATTTTATTTTATCATTTTATTTATTTGATTATTGATGGATTAGTATCGATTACAAGCTTCTTCTTGTTCCTTTTCAGATATCAAATGTTAATTTATGTTTCTCGTTGTAAGTCTGCTCATTATTTATTGTTTGTTTCTGTTTTATTCTACAATTTTATTTTTCAAATCTTCTATGTAAATAAATAAAATCAAATTTAGTTTGATATTTCACCTCAGATGTTTCTGCAACTGACCACAAATTAAGTTGCAAAGATCTCTACTTGATGCTTTTAATAGTGAAAAAGGAATGACTGATCAGGAAGGCAGCTGTACAGATGGACGCCGCCACTGTCTCACCTGCATTTGGTCCATCCGTCCCCCAGAGTGACCCACAGGTGTCTCTCCTCTGCTGTCCCTGAGGTGTGCAGGAAGTCGATGGCCTCTCTGGTCAGCAGGGGAACCACCACGCTGCGAGCCAGATCCACGCTACCTGAGGCCTGGATCACCTGCAGGAGGGATGGGTTGAGAGGACAGGACAGGTGAGAGGACATGAGGAGGAGAGGAGGGGGGACAGAAGGTGGGACATGTCCAGGGTCAAACAGCCTTTCAAACTGAAGGGACTACAGTGTTGTGGGCACTTTTGCTTCATAAAGTTTGGGTTTTTTAGTTTCATTTTTCAGAATTGACCATAAGTATATGGACATCTCTCTATATACGGACAGGTCTGTGTGTCCATATACTTTTGGCCACACTGTGTTTATACCTTCAGTGAATTTGATTTTACTTTTTTTAGTCCGTGAAAATGTTTAGAGGTTTCAGCTGAAAGTTTCTGAATTTGAGCTGCAGGAGAAACAAGTTCATTCAGTCGAGATAAAAATACAAACAGGAAGTAGTTTGTCAGATGAAACTGACCATCCTGAGAGGAGTGAACAGGAAGTGCAACAGGTCGATGGCGCTCGGGTTCTGGATGTGATCCTTCAGTTTTCCCTGCAGGTCACAGACACACAGTAACTCTGAATATAAACATGTTTAGATTCAATATAATCTGAAGATGAAGATGATGATGATGAGGCTCCTCCCACCAGCTGGTTGAAGGCGTGTTTGAACTTCTGCAGACAGTCGACAAACTCGTCCTCCCCGGGAGGTTTGGAGCGCAGAGTCAGGACGCCCTCTGGTGGACAGAAAGAGAAAAAAGTTCACCGAAGGTTTTATTATAAAATGCTTCTGCTGATGGATAATTCATTTTTGTCAAACACTTCCTGTTTAAATTTCACGTCCAGTGTCCAACTGGATTGTTGAGACTTTATTTTTAACCTTCTTAAATAAATATAAAACTTAATTAAGGGGAAAAAGTTTGCGAGGTGGTGAACAGAGACTGTGATTTAGATCAAATGGTTCAGGGATGTTTTTTTGATCTTGTCACCTCCAGGTCCTTTCTTTTTGCCCTTCTTGGTCTTCTTCCTCTTGGAGAGCTCGTTAAACGCCTCGGCAGCCTTCTGCAGTTTGGTGACGAAGAACTCGATGTCGTCCAGGATGTGGTTCAGGATTTGCTGCCAAAATAAAAGTTAGTTTCGGTCAGAGAAGGTTGACGGGCTGCAGGTTTGTTTTTAACGTAGATTTTTTTAATGATTAAACCTGAACTAACAGAACAGAGGTCACTGCTTCTCCTTTATGTAACCAGGTTTACCCTCAGAGCTGCAGCCCGGGACTATTTTTACATCAAACTACATCTGATTCAGTCTTCTGTCTACTGTCCCACACTGTCCCACGCTGTCTCACGCTGTCCCACACTGTCCCACGCTGTCCCATGCTGTCCCACACTGTCTCACACTGTCCCACGCTGTCCCATGCTGTCCCACACTGTCCCACGCTGTCCCACGCTGTCTAACGCTGTCCCACGCTGTCTCACGCTGTCCCACGCTGTCTCACACTGTCCCACGCTGTCTCACGCTGTCCCACACTGTCTCACACTGTCTCACGCTGTCTCACGCTGTCCCACACTGTCCCACACTGTCTCACGCTGTCTCACACTGTCTCACGCTGTCCCACACTGTCCAACGCTGTCTCACACTGTCTCACACTGTCCCACGCTGTCTAACGCTGTCCCACGCTGTCTCACACTGTCTCACACTGTCCCACGCTGTCCCACGCTGTCTAACGCTGTCCCACACTGTCTCACACTGTCTCACGCTGTCTCACACTGTCTCACACTGTCTCACACTGTCTCACGCTGTCCCACGCTGTCCCACGCTGTCTCACACTGTCTCACGCTGTCCCACGCTGTCTCACACTGTCCCACACTGTCCCACACTGTCCCACGCTGTCCCACGCTGTCTAACGCTGTCCCACGCTGTCTCACGCTGTCCCACACTGTCCCACACTGTCTCACGCTGTCTCACACTGTCTCACACTGTCCCACACTGTCCCACGCTGTCTCACACTGTCTCACACTGTCCCACACTGTCCCACGCTGTCTCACACTGTCTCACACTGTCTCACACTGTCCCTAAATTGTCCTCAGACTGAGACACCAGCTGTTCTCCTGACAGACAGACGGACGTGTTGGACTCACCACGTCTCGGTCCACTCGGGCTGCCGTCATTTCCACCGGCCCGTCCTCCTCCACCAGCTGTCTCTGCTTCTCATCTGCTCACAGAGAAATCACCAATCAATAACCAATAATAACCAATCAGATGTGCAGTTTTATTAAAGATTTACAGCCAGAAATAAAGACTAAAGGTCTGAAGCCACGTTAGATTGTAGTATTTATTACATGCAAACACAAAAAGATTATTTTCATTCATTCATTATTTTCCCTGATTTATTGATTGTTATTTTACAAAATGTCACAAAAAATGCTAAAAAATAATTTCCTACAAAGTTCTAAAAATGATATCTTCAAAATGTTTGTTTTATCTAATCAACACTCCCAAAAATAGTACATTTGTAACAACGTCCACCATCGAAATCTGTGAAACTTCATGAAAAACGATTAATCAATTATTAAAAATGGCTGGTAATTAATTTTCTGTCAGTCAATTAAATGTTGCAACCCTAAAAAAAAAAAAAAAACTGCTCTGGAGGAAAAGTGTTGCTTCTCATCAATAAATCTCATAAATCTTTCTCGTCTGTACGGTGGCCTTTTTAGGACATCTCACCTTCAGCTCTACTTGTTTCAGCTTTAATGAACCCAGTTAGACTTTGAGCTGAATGCTAGCAACAGCATGCTAACGTTAGCTGTAAAAAAAGAGCCTGTCAAAAAACTAATTTAGCATGTTAGCATTGTAAAGTCTGGCATTGGGCAAAGTTAGCATTCATAATATTTAGCATTTTAAAAGTTAGCATGAGGCAGCGTTGGTGGTGATGCTGCATCGTTTATTGATTTAGGATCTGAGAACATTTATGGTATTTACTCCTCTGTCAATGTGACATCACTCACAGTCTTGTTGCTCATTGGTCCAGGCTGACCAGGCAGCCGCTCGACTCTTCACGTCCACCTGATTGGACGATGGCGGTGGTTCGGGGGCGGGAGCAGCAGGGGGAGGGGGGATGATCCCGTCGCTCTTCAGGATCATCCTGCAGACGGGCAGACGGACGGTTAGATCAGCCAATCAGCTGTCAGCAGGATAATGTGAGGTCTGAGTGTGTCTGATGGTGATGATTGGTTCTTACTTGAGCGTCTCTGGTCTCTTCTTCACCTTCCCTCCTTTGGCATCGATCATGGCACTTTCTACGTCTGCATGGATCAGATTCGCCTGAAAAAACACCAACAGACGTTAATTTAATAAAGTTTAGACAAACTAACAGGATAAAACACGTTTCTGCCTTCATTTATCTTCAAAGGTCGTGTGTTTTACTGACTCTGTTAAATCAGTGATGGTGTACCACAGGGATCTATACTCACTCCACTACTATTTACATCATATTTAAATCTACAGTTTTTCAAAGGTCTCTGAAGTTATATGGCGCTCTGACAGGCTACAGAGGTCCCTGAGGAAGTTCCACATATACATTAGATGATTATAGAGGTCCTTGAAATGATCTTAAGGTCCTTATGGAGGTTTGATGAATGCTGAAAGTTGTTGAGGTTATTTACAAAGTAGTAGAATTCCTTGAAAGACTTTTAGAAGTTCCCGGCAAGGTCCCGTATGACCTTCAGGAGGCTGTAGAGGTCCTGGAGAAGTTTCTATGGGTCATTACAGAGGTTCTGAAGTCCCTGACAGATTCCAGAGGTCCTTGAGGAAGCTGTCGAGGTCTCTGAGGAGGTTCCAAGGTGACTGAGGAGGCTTCAGAGGTCCTTGAAAAGGTTGCAAAGAGGGTTCTGTTGTTCTGTTCTATGAGTTAACAGGTAACTTACAGTGAAGCATCACTGCCGTTGCTATGGTTACCTGCCATTCAATCAACCCTGAACATCTGATTTAGAGCAGAAGTTCACCTGATTAACAGATCAAAGGGATCAATCAGAGTCCGTTTACCTTGATGTCATCACACTGGAACAGGTGGAGGTCTGGTTTACTCTGACCGGAGTCTTTACACACCAGAGCCAAGATGGAGTCGTAGCTGCAGGCGTTCATGACGGCCTGACAGTGCTGGATCGTCCCGATGGGGAAGTTCTCCAACTCGTTCTGAAAAGTTTAGATTAAAAAAACATCCTGAAGACAAAACTCAGGGTTTAAACAAACGCTGCGTTCAAGGGTCCTAAAAAACAGACCGATAGAATTACAAACTAACAAAACCTAAACACTGTCTGGACATATATATATATATTATTATTATTATTATTATTATTATTATTACATGTCAGATAGATTTCTGACCTTGGTCTCCTGGTCGATGAGGCTGACTGATTTCTCCTCCACCTGCAGCAACATCTCCTGCGTCCACACCTTCCCTTTAGCGTCCAGCAGACGGAGACGTCTGATGCCGTCGTCCACCGTGATCATCCCGTCTTTACGGTCCAACAAGAACGTGGTCAGGTGCTGAACGCAACGCAGGACCACAAAAGTGTTTAACTTATATAAACATTATTATCTCCAGAGTCCTCAGATTTCAATGAGAAAAATATTCTCAGACCGAATCAGCTGATTGTTTTCAAACTCAGAAAACAAGAAAAGAATCGTCTCAGTATTTTGAGAACTGTAAATCTGAACTGTATTTTACATTTTGAGCTGCAGACTCAAGATTGTTGATGAATTTGGTTCAGAAATCAACTATTTTGATCATCAATGAATTGTTTTTTTCAGTCGTTGTCTGGAAGCAGCCTGTTAACTGAAGATTTTTTGTTTTTATTTGTCATTTCTGACAGGAAATGAAGAGTCTTTGGGTTCTGACTGTTGGTTGGACAGAAGGGGACATTTAAAGACTCTAACAAACTGTGATGAACATTTTTATCAATCTGTCATTTCATCGACTAAATGATTGATGGGATCAGTCAGCAGATTCATCAATAATCCGTGTCTCTGGTCTCACCTCCACATGATACTGAGACGTGTCCGTCAGACTGTTGATGCTGGTTTTGGTGAAGTGTTTTCTTTGTTCTGCAGGAGAGAACAGAGACGTTCATTAACTCAGACGACTGAATCTAACAGAAGAAAATCATTAGAGACAGAAACCAGTCTGGAAGAACATGTAGGACTCATGGATCATATTAAATCACTCTTTTATTCAATTTATGTGAATTAAAGTTTACATTATAAATCTAAAAATTAACCAATAAAACATATTAACACACCAAAAAAACAACAACGCTGAGCTCCAAACAGGGTCGGAGCAAAAACAAGAATTTTGTTGCATTTCATCCTCTGAAAAATCCAAAGTATCAACATAATTCTGGTCTCATCACTGATCCGTTATATCTGTTCATCCTGCTTCACAGTGAACCGTCAGCTGACACACACACACACACACACACACACACACACACACACACACACACACACACACACACACACAGGTCTGACCACAGTGGGACTGATGTTAACTCTGATTAATAATTAAATTAGTTTACAGCAGAAACAAACAGTCTGATCTGAACTGAGTTTCAGTCCCACTTGTTGCTCAAACCTGAGAGAAAAATCTGGATTTTTACAACATGGCTCTTATTTTGTAGTTTTGTGTTCCTGTTGTGTAACATCAAGGACCAAACTGATGCTTCCTCTCACCTGTTTACCTGTGGAAGAAGACAGTGGGTTAATGAGGACAAACAAAATAAGAGCCAGGTTATTCAAACAAAACACACACACACACACACACGGGGGGGGGGGGTGGTCTCACTTTGACTTTTCTTTTTATGTTTGGCAGACGAGCGGAGGAAATAGATTTCATCTGATCCTGTCCATGAAGACAAAAGAGACAAAAGAGCTGAAAATGATCCAACATCCATCAAACACATGAAGACGTTTCTTCTCTTAAAGATCCTCAAACATCAAACAGTTTGATTTTTCTCTTTCTGTCTGTCAGCTGCTCTCACACTTCGTTCTGTTGTCGTCATCATTCTTTAACTCAATCTGTTCCTCTGGCTTCAACACTACAGGAACCTCAGAGGGTCAAAACTCAAGATTGTCACTGAGGAAAATACAGCTACAGTTGGAGGAGACGTGATTGACCAGGAGAGGGCAGCACACGTCTTTATATTCACCTGATGAGCAGCTGAATGTCTGATTTTATTTCACACTTTCATGAGCAGGTTTTCAGTCATTTAAAAGCTCACATCAGAGGGTCTCTTCATTCTGTCAAACAAATTATTTTATTTATTATTGTTTTATAGCAGCAGGAAGTTGTCAAAGTTCACTTTAAAAACTTTTATTTATTTCTTTTATCTGCAGTGTAGCAGAGATGCTGCTGGAATAAAACAAGATGTGACGTGTTTTTGGAAATCTGTCTCATGATGTTCAGTCTCTAGAAGAGGATCATTCAACTTTTCCCACAGTCTAATGTTAAAAATCTAAAACAGTAAGTCAGAATGAGGAGAGAGAAGTATTGTCTATATGATGCTCAACATGACGGATGAAGCAGAACATGAACTGGATCTGATATAGAGCTGAAACCAGAGGTTGACACACACCGTCCTCACTGTCTGACCTCAAATCAGACGAAACTTTTAGCTCAGTTAGGATTACAAAATGATTTCTATTTGATAAATGACAGAATAATAAGAGAGAGAATCTTTGATTACTTTCTTTAAAGTCACAAAGGTTATGTGTCTTTTTAAACAGTTTGTGTAAACGTCTGGTGTCTGAGGACATGTTCAATTAAATAAAATTAAATCGTTTAGATTTTGGATTAATGCAGAAAATAATAAAAGTTTCTGATGATGGACAAACAACAAAGAATCAAACATGGACTCACCGTACAGAGATTTGGCACCGGACTTGGCTTTACTGTTGGGAGGCTCAGGAGACTGAGAGCCATGGCCACTGAGAGACAGACAGACAGAGAGAGAGACAGACAGAGAGACAGAGAGACAGACAGACAGAGTGAGAGACAGACAGAGAGACAGAGAGAGAGACAGACAGACAGAGAGACAGAGAGAGAGACAGACAGAGTGAGAGACAGATAGAGAGAGAGAGAGACAGACAGACAGAGAGAGAGACAGACAGAGAGACAGACAGTTAGCCGCTGGTCTGTGTAGCTAATGTTAGCGGTTGGTCTTTTTTTTGCACATTTTTGGAATATAAAAAGGTTCTCAGTAGAACACACTCAGTGGGTTCTTGTTGGCACTCTTAGGAGAAAATTAACTGGATAGAACCCCCGCAGCGGGTTCGGGCTGGAACCATTACACCATAAAAGGGTTCTCTGAAGAACCTCTCATGAGAGGTTCTGAGTGAAACCTTTCGAACAGGTTCTCAAAAAGTGTTCTCCATGTTAACTCTGTTCTGGTTGTACTTCTACTCTTCCACAGTTCAGGGGGAAATATTTCACTTTTCACCTCAACACATCTATCTGTTAATTTAGTTATTCTGCAGATTCTCATTGTTAAAACAAAATATTATGAACAACTTAAATCATTGAAGACTGTTTGAAGAGTATTCTGTGCTCCTATTGGTTGACATCACAGAACGAACTTGTGTCTTCCTGACATCATCTGTCTGTCGGCTCAGACTGATGGAGGTCAAAGACTCAGAAAGATGGACTTTATTCTGCAGCAGAACCCCAAACAGGAGCCGTTCTAACAGCTCAGTGGGTCACTGACTGATCAGCTCTCCACTCTCTCCAGTTCACTGACCTGATTGTCTGCAGCCTGCGGCCACATTAACTTAACATCAGCAGCACGGCCGATTAAAGAAGATGATCAATTCTCATCAGAGAGACAGAGTTCAGGTTTCACTGGGTCAGACTGATCACGTCTAACCTGGGAAACTGATGTTATATAAGACAAATATCACTCTCTACAAACCAACCAAACTCCATTCACAAAAACGGTCATTTTAGCTCACAGAACACAGCAGTTGTTGATCTGCTGCTGCCTCCATCTGTTAGTTTAGTTTGTGTGTTGTTGATTTTAATGAGTCTGAGTTAACTTTTCAAAACACAGAAATCACACGATAACACAAACAAACAAACAGATGGAAGCAGCAACAGACCAACACCTGCTGTGTTCTGTGAGCTAAAATTACTGATTTTATGAATGGAGTTTGGTTGGTTTGCAGAGCGTGACATTTGTCTTATGTAACTGTGGTTTCCTGTCAGAAAAGTCTGTCTGACAGAAAAGTCAAGAGGTGAAAATATTCTAAATATAGTGTTCACTTAAAGTGATGTTGATTTTTGTGTAGGTGATACACTGACTATGGATAAGAACCACTACAACCAGTCTTCAATAATGTGAACTATCCCTTTAACGTCAGCCTCATGGTCACAGTTTGCTTCCTTTCGGTGGGAAACTCCCTGAAACAGCAGCTGCAGCATCATGTGACACTGAGACTGACCACTTCAACTCATGCATTCACATTAAATCACTGGTTAACAGCACTTTTTCATTAAGAAAGCCCCTTTCCATCACTGAGGAAACTGAACAAGTCACATATTTTATACTTAATTCATGTTATATTCAATGAAAAACAGTTTTCATGTAATTATTTAATTAATCACCAACTATTTTGAGTATTTTTTTTAAAGAAAAAAGTAAAAATTCTCTCTTAAATGTGAATATTTTCCTCTCTGACAGTAAACTGAATATCTTTTTTTATCTTGAGTTCTGGACAAAACAAGATATTTGAGGACGTCATCTTGGACTTTGATCAACATTTTCTGACATTATATGGACCAAACAACTGATTGATTAGAGGAAAAATAATTGCCAGATTGACCCACTGTCCACTCCCTCCACCTGTTTTCACATGTTTGGATCTATTTTTCAACTGACAAGATGTTATCCTGTGAATGCTCCATTATGTCAGTTAAAAAGTGATAAAATCAGGAATGTCTCTTGACTGCCTATGAAGCTTTGGTGGCCTCTCCTCGGGGTCGTGACCCTCAGGTTGGGAAACAAACGTGTTCAAAGGGCCGACGGTGAGCAGGTGTTGAGTGTGAAGCTGCAGGATCATTAATGACGACCTGCAGACGCTGACGTGAAGCATCGAGTTTCTCTTTTCATTCATTATTAATTCAAGGTTTTCTTAGAAAACAACGAAGCCGCAGCAATGATCAGCAGCTGGAGACTCAGACTGTTTATACCTGACAAAGATCACACTAAAACACCTTAAATTAACCCTCAACATCCTGCAGGAAACATGAGATGAGGTTAACAGGCTAACAGGTGATGAAGATGATGATGATGATGATGGGATACTGACTTGATCTGTGAGCTGTAGGAGCCGAAGATTCCTGAGGCGAGAGCTGGAGTTTCATATCCGTTCATCCTGCTTCACAGTGGACTGTCAGCTGAAACACACACACACACACACACACACACACACACACACACACA
>CM034612.1:763931-788931 GCA_020091685.1 Lutjanus erythropterus
ACGTCTGAACATGAAAATATTTCCTGTGTACTTCATGTTCACATTTGATAAAAAGAACAAAAACAAAAGATAAAACCAACACTGAGCTCCAGACTGACTTCAGATCAGCCGACTGTTTAATCAATCTGTTAAAATCTAACTGATGTTCAAACAAACTCTGAATGAGTCACCGAGCAGGAAGTGCTGCTGCGTCGTCACGACGACCGTCGACTTCATACTGACAGCTTCAACACAGGCCTCATTTTATTATTAAAAATAAAACTCAGTGGAAACAGATCAAACTGGTTTTAGGTTCAGCTGAGCTGGAAAAATTATTAAAGCACATTTCTGCCAATGAAAGAAAAAAATCAAAATATGATTAAAATTATGAATCCTGTAATTTCAATGTGTTATCTCATAATTCTGAGGATGTTTTCTTGGTGTTTACATTTTTAACATTTGATGAACCAAACAACTAATTAATTCATTAATTAATTAAGAAAATAATCATAAACAAGCTCCTCTGATTGGCTGACAGAATGATGACATCATATTCTACTGTTTTCTAAGTGAAACGAAACCTGATGATCATCGACAGCAGCAGAGTGTGTGAGAGTGTGAGTGTGTGTGTGTGTGTGTGTGTGTGTGTGTGTGTGTGTGTGTGTGTGTGTGAGCATCTCACAGAGGAAAGTAAAGAGGATTGGTAAGAAGATTTACATCTCACACACACACACACACACACACACACACACACACACACACACACACACTCACACTCACACACACACACACAGAGGAACCTAATCTCCATGTTCCTCGTCTTGAATAAAGGATCGTGGAACAGCTGACAGCAGAACATTTACAGTCGTCTTCACTTTAACAAATGTTTGACTGTCTGATTTGATTTTCTATATTTTCTTTATTCTTGACTTTAATCCCAAAATCTGCCATCAGTCTCACTTTAATCTGAAATGTTGGACTTTACTCTCAGGATAAAGTTCTGACTTTATTAATATCATGTTCTCATTTTATTCTACAACAAAAATAACATAAGAAAAAGTCTTTATTCAGTCCAGACTTTAATCCCAAAATAATCCTGACTTTAGTTTCAGAATATTTGTAAGATGACTTTAAACATGACTTGAAAAAAATAAAAGATTTGCCCGTCGACTTAAACACCAGTGACTCGTGACTCGAGCCTTCTGACTTGAAATAGAGAGTCGAGGCTGATGTTAGCAGTTAGAGAGCTAATGCTAAGCTACAATCAAACCAATGAGGCTGAGATTACATCACAGTACGACTCGTTTAAGACTCGAAACTCAAAGTTTAGGACTTGAGACGTGAAATAAAACTAATTTTGTTGATGTGGGACGTGTTGTCCTCACAGTGACACAGAACAGAAGTCTTTCATTAACACGTCTACAGACTGTCTTCATCGATAACGTTTTTATTTCACATGAAGAAAGTCTCAGCAGGACGTCCTGGTCCTGAGCAGCAGTCTCTCTTCTGTTTTAATGATGGTGGACATGAACATGTGAGGAACTCAGACAGAACCAGAGAGAACCAGAGAGAACCAGAGAGAATGAGAGCAGCTTCTGCTCTGAGGATTGATTAATTGTCCTCTGACTCCCCGACAGGATCGAGGACACGCGTCTCTGCAGGGAGCTCACACTCATTTATCTCACTCTAACCTACATACTGTCCTACACACTGAGACACTTTACTGTCCAACACTCTGTACTGTAACAGAGACAGAGAGGACACTTTACTGTCCAAACTCAGTTTGTTCTGATGTCCGTATCAAAAGTCCCTCAATCCTTCCTAACATGTTGGATCAGGTGTTGGTGAGCAGGTTAGATGAGCAGTAGAACGTAGAACGTGGTTTTCGCTGGTTCCTCTACATCAGATTTCAACACACAGAGAACATTTACATGAGGAATTAAAGGGAATCATAATATTATCTGGTTCACTTATTAAAAATCATCCTGGTGACCAACATGTTGTGTCTGTTGACTGATGAGAGAAGATAAACAAGTAAACAAGATAAACAAGTTTCTTGTTTTTTATCTGCATCATTGTCCACAGATCAATGCAACAGCATGACAGACTGTAAACTTTACAAACCGAGACTGTAAACTTTACAAAGCGAGACTGTAAACTTTACAAAGCGAGACTGTAAACTTTACAAACCGAGACTGTAAACTTTACAAACCGAGACTGTAAACTTTACAAACCGAGACTGTAAACTTTACAAAGCGAGACTGTAAACTTTACAAACCGAGACTGTAAACTTTACAAACCGAGACTGTAAACTTTACAAACCGAGACTGTAAACTTTACAAAGCGAGACTGTAAACTTTACAAACCGAGACTGTAAACTTTACAAACCGAGACTGTAAACTTTACAAACCGAGACTGTAAACTTTACAAAGCGAGACTGTAAACTTTACAAACCGAGACTGTAAACTTTACAAACCGAGACTGTAAACTTTACAAACCGAGACTGTAAACTTTACAAAGCGAGACTGTAAACTTTACAAACCGAGACTGTAAACTTTACAAACCGAGACTGTAAACTTTACAAACCGAGACTGTAAACTTTACAAAGCGAGACTGTAAACTTTACAAACCGAGACTGTAAACTTTACAAACCGAGACTGTAAACTTTACAAACCGAGACTGTAAACTTTACAAAGCGAGACTGTAAACTTTACAAACCGAGACTGTAAACTTTACAAAGCGAGACTGTAAACTTTACAAACCGAGACTCACCACAAAACTAACAGACCAGAATCCAGTCCAGTGGTCTAAAGATCCACACAGTCTTGATGAAAAAGTGACAGCATGAAGATAAAAGAATGATCATCATCAGTCCGTCTCATTTATTCTGTTAACTTCACGTTGACGTGTTGAAGTCCTTTTGGAAACTAGTACCCTGGACTTTGTTAGGAGGAAAAATAAAGACTGAGGAACTTCATTTAGAAACGTAACTGAGAAACGAGTTCCTCTAAAGGTTCCTACTCAGACGACACTCGCTGCAATATTTATGATATGAAATGTAAAGAAAGCCTGATGAGACGACGTGTCTCAGAGCCTGAAGTCCTCTCAGCTAACATTAACACCTGTGTTTGACTTGTTCTGTCTTTTTACGACTTTTTTCATCTTGTTGTTGTTGTTTTTTGACTCGTTATGTTTTTTATGTTATGTATTTTTATCTTTTGTCTTATTGTTGTTGTGTCCTTTTTTGTCGTCTTACGTCCTCTTCTTTCATCCTATACACTGTTGTCGTCTTGTTACGTCTGTCGTGTGTGACATACACTGAAGGACACACCAGTGAATCAAACATGTCGACACTGAGAAGTTTGGTCTTATTATTTTACGAGTGACATTTGAGTTTCGTTATTACAGGATGAAGAACTGATAAAAGTACGAACACAGAGGACCAGCTAACAACAACATGCAAACACAATCTGAGTTATTAAAGGTGGATTTTTTTTTCCTTTGTTGGTGCCAGGCTAACACTTTCCATCTGCTGCCAGTCTTTGTGCTAAGCTAGGCTAATAACATCCTACACTGACACACACAGACATGAAAATGACTCAGGCGACACTAAAACAAGATAATTTCCTAAACTGCTGCTCTAACTGATGATGAGCTCTGTTACAGCAGCACTCAGCCTGATATTAATCCAGATTATTCACCTCTGGCTGCGTTTAATCCATATTATTGACTGTAATCCTGCAGCTGGGACACTGGACTCATTATCACACAGTCCCACAGTGACCTGGACACTGAGGACTGAGAACACTAATGAGTCCAACAGTTCAGAGTCACAATTAAAATCTAACATCACACGTTCACCCTCAGTATCTGAGCTCCTCTTTAAAATGAACTCTTAACTGCACGTTAATGAAGGATAAAAATAATAATCCGTAATAATCCTGAAAGTGCTGATGTCATCATTACTGCTGAGGGTCACGGTGAGTCTGTTAAAGACTCAGTCACTCTCTGTATTTCTTTATCAGTCAGCTGATCGAGGGCATCTTCTTTAAAAGGAGACCCACTATACTTTATTACTTTATATGTGTATATATAATTTTCAAACACTGAGTCAAACGTCTGCTCTTAATGCAACATTTCCACATTTTTTTCTACTTTAAGAGTCGAGTTAACGTCAGCAGATTTCTTTATTCATCTGCTGCAGGTATGGCGTGTTTTCATCCTCACACAGAGAGAAGACATGAACCTGGACACGTCTTCAACGCTCAGTGTCTCTTCAGCTCTTTCTTTCCCACTGGTGACTCGTGGGATCACAGAGAAAAACTTCCCTTCAACCCAAAATCAATTTTCCCCTACAGTCCTTCATGTCTCATTACTTATTATTACACTGTATTATTATTGTTACATCGTGTCTGTAATGTTACGTCTGTTTCATCTTTTTCATCTTGTTTGTAAGTTATTAAAAACTCCTGTCTCTTTGTGACCAATCAGACACACACACAGGTAAGAAGAAGAAGAAGAAGAAGAAGAAGAAGAAGAAGAAGAAGAAGAAAATCTACTAAAATACAGAAGAGCTGCAGTCAGACAGAACTTGAGAGATGAACTGTGATCTGCTGCTCTTTAAAAGGATGAAACTGAACTTACGACCTGCGACAGAGACAATAATGACATGAAGTTTGATATGTTGGCGAATGATTGTGTTCTTAAAGAGCTCATTTATACACAGACAGCAGAGCTGTTTAATAAGATCACTGACCGACACAGAGTGATGTGTCAGAGCGAGCAGGCGGGCATGAAGCCAAACTACAGATCACACACAGTTTACAGTCGGACGAGCTGGAAAACTAAAAATAACTCTACAGTCCAGAGACGTCACCGAGACGTCGTCCTGAACTCTGACTGCACGTTAGAACAGCAGGTCATCTTTAAAAAACGCCTCAAACTTTCCAAACTAAAGTAAAGCACCCGTCCAGTCAGTGTGTCATCCACACTGAGGCAGTCTGCTGTCTACAGACCTCACTTAGAAAAGTGTTCTTACAGTTTATTACAGAACCCACGGATCACAGAACCCACGGCTCAGATCAGAACACAGTTTGGAGTCAGGTATAATTCCAATATTATACTCTACTGAACTACAGTACATTATAATATAGATAATTACACAGAATGCACAATTATTCAATCGTTTTCAAAATCTGGCTACACAACCTTCTTCTATACAGAAATAAATCCTGTATCTTACATCTGTCTGGCTCAATGTCCCGCCCTCAGCACCATCTGATTGGTTACACGTTATGAGGAACAGCCAATCAACACTGAAGGCTGTGTCACAGAGCTGCTCCGGTGAGCTGAGAGGAGCTGTGTGTGTGTGTGGTGTGTGTGTGTGTGTGTGTGTGCGTGCATGTGTGTGTGTGTGTGTGTGTGTGAGAGAGAGAGAGAGAGAGAGAGAGAGAGAGAGAGAGAGAGAGAGAGAGAGAGAGAGAGAGAGAGAGAGAGAGAGAGAGAGAGAGAGAACACACACAAAGGAGATATCACCAAAGTTACAATAAAGATCACGATCTGATGATCTGTTTCTATGACGATGAGCCACCCAGTTACACCAGTGAGGAAGCCTGAAGTCATGGTCAGGGTTTCACTCTGAGGTGACAGTTACTCTATAAAGTAGAAGCACTGATTCAACTTGTTTACTGCAGTAAAAGTGAAAAGTTCAGGCTCTGAAATGTCCTCAGAGTGTAAAAGTAAAGTCCACAGACTGTCTGTCCAAAGACCGAATGAACCTCAGCTCTTCTCCACCACAGAGTCTCTGTCTGTCTCTGCTTCTCCAACATGGTTCTTGTTACATCTGTTTTGTTTTTTTCATGTTATCAGGTCAGTTTTGGTCTTGTTACGCATTTTTCATAATTTTCAACTTTTCACATCTTTGTCGTCGTTTTTTCCCCATTACATTTTTTCTTTTCGTCTTGTCAGTCTTTTCATCATTTTTGTCTTATGTATGTCTGTGCACTCCTGACACACACTGAAACACACCTGAAACACACCTTGAAACACACCTGAAACACACCTGAAACACACCTGAAACACACCTGAAACACACCTGGAAACACACCTGAAACACACCTGGAAACACCTGAACACACCTTGAAACACACCTGAAACACACCTGAAAACACCTGGAACACACCTTGAAACACACCTGAAAACACACCTGAAACACAACTTGAAACACAACTTGAAACACACCTGAAACACAACTTGAAACACAATTTGAAACACACCTTGAAACACAACTGAAACACAACTTGAAACACACCTGAAACACACCTGAAACACACCTGAAACACACTTGAAACACACTGAAACACACTGAAATACACCTTGAAATACCTGGAACACAATTTGAAACACACCTGAAACACACCTGAAAATAGCCTGGAACACACTTTGAACATACCTGAAATACACCTGGAAACACAACTTGAAACACAACTTGAAACACACCTGGAAACACAACTTGAAACACAACTTGAAACACACCTGGAACACAACTTGAAACACACCTGAAACACAACTTGAAACACACCTGAAACACACCTGAAAACACACCTGAAAACACACCTGAAACACACCTGAAAACACACCTGAAACACACCTTGAAACACACCTGAAACACACCTAGAAAACACACCTGGAAACACACCTGAAACACACCTGGAACACACCTAAAACACACCTGAAACACACCTGAAACACACCTGGATGCGATTCATTTTACTGATCATTCAATCTCGTTCACTTCCTCAAACAAAAGGTCAGCCTGTTTGGATGAGAGTTCCTTTTTCTGATAATAAATCTCGTGTCTCCGTCCTGATTAAACTCGAAACAGGAAAATAAATCACATCCTCGTCTCATTCGTCGTCTCCGTGTGTCGCTGCACTGACTTCTTGTTTAAAATATAGAATATTCATGAATAAAACAGATACATTCCTAAAACAATGAGCTCTGTTTACACTCGTCCAAACACACGAGTCCACGGAGCTCTTACCTGTCCGAGGCGTCCACAGGTGAGCAGAGCGTCTGCAGTGTCCACAGTGTCTCTGTCAGGTGGGACTGACAGATTACTGAAGAGGACGTGGATTTACTGCTGCAGCAGCTTGTTGTGTGTCACCAGTTTAAGCCTCTAATTAATGACTCATTATGGACAGGTGGGGGGAGGGGCCAGGGCAGGGGGCGGGGCTTACACACCAGCTGACAGAGGAAACGCCCACATGATGTAAAACTACACTGTAAAACACTGAACCACATTTACTCCACTTCACACAGAAACCTGTTTCTAAAAGCACAGATGTAAATACATAAATATGTGGTGTAATTATATTTGGTTTATTGTCCTGTTGTGGTATTTTTACTGCAGGTGACGCCCTGCTCACCTTTGAGGATCAATAAAGTTTTATCTTGAAGGACAGATAAAGTTTTACACTTTATGACTTTTTCTCTGGTGGTTCAGGAGGATTTCTGCTTAAAAAAAGAGTCACAGCAGGATCTCAGGAGATTATTTATGGACCAAAACTCTCCTCATGTCCTTTAAAAACAACGGTGTTTTTCTGAAGGTAAACTCAGCGGCTGTAAGACGTTTAAAAGGTTTTTTTTCTAACATATATAAAAGTATTGAAGAAGAAAAACTCCTTCAATATTTAATATTTCTTTATAGAACTTTCTCTTGAAATATTGTCAGTTCTACCACTTGTTAAAAATATTCTACCTTTCATCCAAAAATATTTTAAATAAAATTAACAATGTTTGACTTTGAGTTTTTTTTCTCTCCATCAGACTTGAAAACATGAAAAAACATCTGTTTCACATGTTTTTAAAATAAAAAAAACTGATTTATAAAAACATTAACATAGAAATCATTTTGATGGTTTGATTCTGTTTTCATTCATAAAGATCTGATTCTCTAAATTTATATTTCATCTCTTGTTTTGTTCCCTGGAGAAGAAAACAAAGAAGTTTGTTTTTTTTTCCACAAAAAAATCATGTGACCGTGCTTCTTTATCAAAACTGATCAGGACTCTCTGCTTCTGTTAGGGCTGTTAATGATCAATCAATAATCAGTAATTGTCTAGAAATGACAGTAACTACACATTATTTGACTTTTGTTGAATAAGAAAACTTAAAAAGAAAAGGAGAAAAGAAACTAGAGAAAAAAAACAAAAAAGATGATTAATTGATTAATTGATTAATCACTTGTTGTTGTTGTTTTTATTTTTCAGAAACAGAAAATTTTCACCTGAAGAAACAAACCTGATGAAAACTGTCAGAAATATGTTTTTGGTTTTTTCGTAAGTTTGGGACGAAACAAACTTTTACATTTTGATTTTCAACCTTCAGCCACGAGAACACAGAAGAACCTCAGAGTGAACAGAACCATCAGGGCCTCGTTTCTCAGAGCCTTCGTAGCGTCACGTGTATCAGACGTTGTGTCTTAAGGTCTCCCTTAAAGCTTACAGGCTGTTTCTCAACTCTGGGAAACAGCCTGTAAGGTAGAACCTGCGAAGGCTCTGAGAAACGAGGCCCTGATCTGTTTGGATCCTGAATTTGACCGAAGTGAACAAACTACAGCTGTGAAGGGTCACTGTGCTGGTTCAGGTTCTGGTTCAGGTTCAGGTTCTGGTTCTGGTTCTGGTTCAGGTTCAGGTTCAGGTTCAGGTTCAGGTTCTGGTTCAGGTTCAGGTTCTGGTTCAGGTTCTGGCGTGCTGTACAGAAACAGGAAGTGTCTGTGTTCTCCTGTTCTATCAGAGGATGAATGAATCCTTTCAGAATTTGAGGGAAACTCCCGTCTGATTGTTTCTGTGTTTACTGACCAAACAACAGTCTGAAAAAGAACCAATCAGATGGAGAGAAAAAGGTCAACAGAGGACACAACGAATCAGCTGCACACAAAAACAAACAAATAAAACCACGGACACATTAATAAATCAATAATAATGAGCCAATAAAAGAGACTTTAACTTGAATAAAAGTTTGAAGGCAGGATTTTTACTCATCATGAATCTTTTTCTGAATCCTCTGTGGTACAGATTTATAAAAAAAAATCATTACAGCCGATATCAAATGTTAATACAGAAATAAAACACATTAATTAATAAAGACGGCTATGAAATAAATAAATGTGGCATTAGGAAATAAAAGTCCCCTGAAATAAATAATGTTTATTAGTATTTGTTTATGTCTGTATTTATTCATTTCATGGATTTATTTATTTAGGTATTTCTTTATCATTAATTCAAAATTAATTTGATAATTAACGATCAAATAAAGTTTATTGAATAATTCAAAGTTAAACTTTATTCAGAGTGTAAAATGACAGAAAAAGAAAAGTCTTCAGACCGTCTTTATGTTGGGAGATGACGGAGAGTCATGTGACAAATCAAAACGCTGCTATTGGTTTCCTCAGGCCCCGCCTCTTTTTTAAAGTACTGCATCATAAGTGTTGATGTGTCGAAGGTAAAGAGACAAAAATCGAGTTTTATTCTGGTAAAAACTAAAAGAACCTCAAAAGTTAAGATGTCTGTTTATTTTTTTATTATATTGAACTTATATTTAATTTAGTCACTTTGTGACACCTGTTGTTGTTTGTGTTGATGTGTTGTCATGTGCACATCTGAGACGTAATAAACAACATTTAACCTTCAGCTGTGAGTCAATAAAGACGCGTTTCAATTACACACACACACACACACACACACACACACACACACACACACACACACACACACACACACTGAACAAACATCAAACACAGCAGCTTCTATCGTTTTCTCAGATTCTACAGACTGTCCCTTTAATGTGAGAGCAGCACTGTCAGACATTATTGAGACAGATTTCTGTCCCGTTACGTCTCCACAGTCCCCGGTTCCTCCTGACGGATCCTTACGGAACCGTATCATGAAACTGTGAAACTCGACTCCAGTCAATCTCCTGAAAAACTGACCAGCTCCTCTTTCAATCCCATAATCCACCACTGCTCCTCCGACACATCACAGCAGCACCTGGCAGGTACGGTTACATCACCCCGACGTCATGGTAACCAACCACACATACACAGACACGCACGCACAGAGGACAGGAGGAGGTCCCAGGAGACGCCTGGTAACCGTCTGTGACAACAACAGCAAACTGCGATGGACACTTTTTACTGTTTTATCAACATTTTATGGACAAAACTGAAATTCATCAACACTCTTTAAATATTATAAACTACATTCTCTTTTTACTTTTTAATTTTTCAGTTGGAGATTTATCAGCTTTATCAGCAGTCGATGGAAAACATCAGTAAAACTGACACCGATGAAAAGTTACTTTATGTAACGAGACAAAAACGTCAAAGACGTAACACGGAGAAAAGGACGAAAAACAAGACAAGACCTAACAAGAGGAAAAAGATGTAACAAGCTGAACACGAAGAGACGCATATGTCAGGTTTTTCTGAACTGATGAACTTGTTGTCATAGCAACATCAGTTAGAACTGAATCATCTTTCTTCACGTATGAGCCTTTATCTGCCTCAGCTGTGAACAAACTAACTTTTTTTAAAACACAAAACTGTGAAATGATCAGTGTCATCAGCTGGAAAAAAATCCACACTGTGCATAAAGTCAACATCTTGATTTTAAAAAGAAGAATGAGTGGGTTAATATTTATCACAACATTAAATATAATGTGTGTTCTAGTCAACGTTCTGTCTCTGGATTTTGAACGTTTACAAACTGAACCCTGACTTCAATTTCAGTTGGGGTTTTTTTTTGTGACATATTTGAGTTGAATAAACTTCCTCCATCACAGAGCTGCTGGGAAACGTCCTGAAATAGTCTCCATGTCCGTCCCTCAAGAGGACGACAGCTGGAGGACGTTTCCCACGAAGACCACAGTCGGTCCGTCCGTCTGTCCGTCCCAACAGAAAACAGTCGAGGAGCAGCTGTGACGGACTTTAATCCTTCACTATCTGACCCACACACAGAAAAAAAACTCTGAAAACACACAAATCTGCAGAAAACAGTGAAGATTACACAACAAACCGCAGCTCAAAGGTCCTTCAGCTGTCCAACATCAGCAGATGGAGTTCTCTAAGAGCCTGATGACCTTTGACCTCCAGAGGAACAGCTAACAAACACAGACTGGGATCATTTATTAACAATAAGACGAACACAAAGTATGAAATCAGACAGAAATGATCACTGACTGACTTCTTACTTTGTTTGGCTGCACAGGTGGGAAGTAACTAAATACTTAGTTACTGTACTTCAGTAGAGTATCAGGTATCTGTACTTTACTTGAGTATTTATTTTTTCACTTATCTTTCTCCTCCTCACATTTTATAAACAGACTCGTTACTTTACTTTGAATGACTCTGAGGTGAATTATTGATTATTGTTATTTTGCATCATTGTGCGCCGCCTTCAAACATCAAGACTGACTTCAACCTGAATGGACGAAACAATAAGACACAGAAAAGACGATCCATCAGAGGACATCAGACGGGACAGACGGGACGAGACGGAGACAACGGGGAAAAAAACGACAAAAGATGTAACAAGATAAAGTGATGAGAGAAAAAGTTACGTAACAAGTCAAAAATACGTAATAAGATGAAAAAGACACAACAACAGAAGAACAGTGTAAAAGATACAACAAGACAAAAACTACTAAACAAGATGAAAACAACAAAAAAGAAGACAAGACAAAAACAACGTGAGACAAGAACAATAAATAATAAAGCAAAAATGATCAAACTAGATGAAAACAAAGAACAAAAAAATAATGCAGCATGTTTTTTATTCTCAGCTGTGAAAAAAAGGCCCAAAGTGAAGCTGACCAGGTGATCTCACCTGAGACCTGAACCTCTCACAGCACCAATTATACACCTGCACAGGTCACAGGAGGGACAATAACGAGCTGCTGCTGCTTATTAACATCTGGGAACCGTTAAAACACCTGAGTGCCTCCTCTCAGGTGAACACACTCTACATTTACACTCAATACATGGTGATATTTTCCCGCTCAAACCAGGTGAGACCGAGCGGCTGACAAACGTTGAATGACAGAAACGACTGACGGTTAAAGTCAAAGATAACCGTCAGGAACCGTTTGTTTGTTTGAAAAACACACAGAGATAAAAGGAGACCGTGAGACCTTCCGTTAACCCCGACTGGAACAATACGGAGCCGTGATATCTCTGTCATCCCTGGCAACCGACCTCCATTCAGGCCAAGCCAAACAAAAGAGCTCCGACACACCGGAGGGGGCGGGCGGCCAGCCGCGGACACACAGCCGGGGACAGACGCCTGTTGCCCGGGCTGCAGCCTCACACACCTGGGCGGCAAAAAACGTTCGCTCGGCTCGACTCGTTTATTTCTTTGCTTCAGGTGAATTCTGGTCTTTTTCCCTCCAGTCACACACAGTGGGTCAGTATGTGAAGCGTAGAGCTCACCTTCATTTGTCTCACAAACACAACATGCTGCCAAAATCCATTCAAAATTCTGAAGATTTGGGGTTAACATGAATATTTTTAAAATATAAATATTGGTTCAGACCATCACTGTGTTGTTCGAAGCTGTTTAGGGGGACGGCTTTTGATTTCGGCATAAATGTGATCCACAAACACAGTGTCCTACCAAGTTCCATTCAAAATTATAGCGTTTTAATATAAAATACAATATGTTTTTAAGTATAAATATCGACTCATGCCTTAACTAGATCTTTGCGGCTGTTTGAGGATCTGCTTCTAAATTCGGCATAAGTTTGATCCACTATCAGGCACTTAATGTGAAATAAATTGTTTGTTAAAACTTGGTTTGGGTTCACACAACACGATATTGCCTAATACTATGTCACAACCCCAAACCCGCGAAATATCTCGCGAGAGTCATCAATTTAACTCAAACCCTAATATTTCCCGAACCCCAAATATGTGTTTTTTGTCCATAAAGCTACAGATATAATAAGCACAGCGTTTTCACATTATAAAACACATTTGTTTGTGTAAACAAGAAACAATCCACATACATCTCGCGATAGTTTCGCAAATTGAGGACTCCCATCTAAACACGACCCATTTTCTTCGAGAAGACACAAGAAATAACAGAAGAAGTGGTGATAAAAGTTGAATTTTAATTTATACAACACATTTATGTGTTGCAAAGGTATGCCGAATTAAAGACACGATGCTGACACGTCGTTAATAGTTGTTATTTAATGTGTATTTGCCTCTAAGTGTCGACGGAATCATTTAATGTGAATATTTCAATGCTGCCTGGTGCAGGTAGGTGTTCTCCGCTTACAGGAGCGAAGGGCCACCTTTCCTTCAGGAGAACGGGAGGGCAGATCAAGTTGCCTCGGTTTGAATTCACATTTTCTGTCCAGGTTTACACTGACCGAGCTGCTAAAATTATAATACACTGATAATTTGAGGGTTTGATAGTTAAGGAGAATATGTGTGAAACGAGCAGCGGTGTTCTCCGGGTGGAGCTGAGCAGGAATGTGAAGTGGTTCTCTGCTGAGAACCATTAAAAGCAGCTTACCTGCAGGTGTGTTCTGCTGCTTCATCCAATAATCCGGGGAACGTTAGAAAAACATGGCACAAATGAAGGCGTGTAGCTCCAGGGGTTCCACCGGCTCCTCTGAACACTTAGTATCCGACAGACTGAGCTCCTGCTCGGTGACAGAAGTTTGTGTGCAGCGGCTCCGCTCCTCTGGATGTGACTCGTATTAAACTACACTTGACTTTGAATGATGTGGATCTGCAGCAGTCAACCTGCCCACTGAGCCTGAGGAGGGTTTTCCCTCAGTCAGGACTGACAGGAAGGCCAGCTGCCTCAGAGGACACGCCCCCTTTAGGTATCCAAGTTACAGATACTAAAATATAAAAGTACTTTTTTTTTACATCAGTAAAAGCAGTGATACAACGATGTACAAATACTCGATTTACTCGAAATTTTACTTAAAGGTTATGGAGTCTCAGGAATGTTATAAAAACGACTAAATCTGTAAAAGAATAAGAAAATAAACATTTATTTGTTAGTTTACTGCTGCAAATATTTATTTTTAAATATTTGTAAAAATATGTATGTATTTATAACATATAAACTATTCTATTCTTTTAGATCGTTAAGCTTTTCTCCTATGCTTTTTAGCAAACAGTGTGTGGAGACTCTGTTCTGTGTTTAATAGGGAACCTTCTGGTGGACAGGCTGGAACATATACAGGAAAGACAGGGAGAACATGCCAGCTTCATGCAAACAAGATCCTGCATCATATTTCTGTTTTTCACAAGGAAATGTGTCATTACTTTTCTTCACTGAAATATATGGAGAAAAAGAATGCAATGAAACTGTGTAAGTTAGCAGATCTTAACCTTACAGAGAACCACTGGCTCTATGCTCTTATTCCCTACTGAATTTATTTTATTTATTTATGAACCTTTTTTGTTATTTATGTTATACAACTTTATTTTCTTATTACTATGACTTTAATTATTAATTAATTAATTGTGTCCCACACTGTACTATATGAATCCTGCATAATATCTGAGCAGTACAGTCACTGTATCACCACCACCTCCTTTTTTACACTCAACATAAATTACCATTAACCAAACTAATGTGAAGGTGTTTGTTATTTTTCAGTTCTAGTGTGAATCATATGTGTGACATGTGCAAACATCTTAGTTTTACAGACTGTATAAAGTCCTGAAAAGACTTAGAATCGATTAACTATTAAATTATGCAAAAAAAATATACACGAAAGAAGACCAACTTCCGGTTGTGACTTCCGGTATGGAGTAGAGCTATGTCCGCCATCTTCCCTGCAGACGGGTACTGTTGGAGGATCTGAGTTTCACTTCAGAGGTTTGGAGGAGGTGGAAACCTTCCAGTCAAAACTCAGGGAACAGAAACCACAGACTTGTCTGTGTAAACAGTCAGTGTGAAGGTGAGGACGCCCCCTGCTGCTGGTTGGTCAGATCTTCAGTCAGAGCTGGGGAGTAACTAAGTACATTTACTCAAGTACAAGTCTAAGGCTCTTGTACTTTACTTGAGTATTTCAAGTTGATTTTGTTTTTAATGGTAATTTAAAACAAAATGTCTTTTCTTTTATGAACAGAAAAATTTCAACCTAGCATGAAAATAAAAACTGAAAATCAAACTGGATTTTTAAATTTGATTTGAATGATATCGTGATTTAAGTTCATTGAATCAAATAAAATGGAAACAGACCTTTAAAAAAAAAAAAAAAAAATGTTATCAAGGTTTACTTAAACAGATTTTTTTTTAAAGTGAGACAATCCTGCCACAGAGAAATTTAAAGATGAAATATTAAATAAATAAACAAAAGGAATGCAAAAGTCTAGTTTGCAATTTAATTTTCCAGTTTAAATGGCACATTCTGCTAATTTTAATTAATATTTTGAAGGAAAAAATCATTTTAATAATTTTCCAAAATAAAAATTAAAGTTGAATCTTAAGATTTTTAATCTGTCAGTTTTGGACTTCCATATTTTCTCTCATCAGTTAATGTTCCAGATTAAATGTTTTATTATAATTCAAGTTTATCAGAGACAGTTTAGTGATGAAGTCTGATCAATCACAAATATCAATTGATCATCTGATCAGACATATTGATACCTGCTGTAGTTACACAGTCTGTCCACCAGAGGACGCTGTGGGACCAACTGTCTCAGATCTCAGAGAACATTTAATTTTTTTCTTGTAATTTTTTTACTTTAATCTCCAAGAATTTCTGCGTCATTTCTCACAAATTTGTAATTTAAATCTCAGAATCAGATTTTTTTTTCTCTGACATTTATATCAGACTTTAATCTCAAGATGTTTCTCAGAAATTTTTGACTTTAAACTTGAAACCTGACATGTTTTTCTCTTGTAAATCTCTGACTTTAATCTGAGAAATTTTGGCTTTTTTCTCATAAATGTAATAATTTAATTTAATTTAAAGTTTTTGTCTCTTTAACCTCAGAGAATCCCTGAGCTGTGGATTTGTTGTATTTTTGAATTCTTTCTTTCATCGTCCTGTTGAACAGATTATTGTTGGACTGACGACAGAAAAAACAAACAGGATCGTCGTTTCTTTTTCTGATTTATACATTTTAATCAGATTTATTCTCCAAACACAGTAGTGCAACAAGATCTGTGAGTCTCTTACTGAGTCCCGCCTCTTTAGATCCACATCACATCCTGCTGTCTGTCCTCTTCAGTCTGTCCTCTTCAGTCTCAGTCTGTCCCCTTCAGTCTCACGTCTGTCCTCTTCAGTCTGTCTGTCCTCTTCAGTCTCAGTCTGTCTGTCTTCTTCAGTCTCAGTCTGTCCTCTTCAGTCTGTCTGTCCTCTTCAGTCTCAGTCTGTCCTCTTCAGTCTGTCTGTCCCCTTCAGTCTCAGTCTGTCCCCTTCAGTCTCAGTCTGTCCTCTTCAGTCTGTCTGTCCTCTTCAGTCTCAGTCTGTCCCCTTCAGTCTCAGTCTGTCCTCTTCAGTCTGTCTGTCCTCTTCAGTCTCAGTCTGCCTGTCCCCTTCAGTCTCAGTCTGTCCTCTTCAGTCTGTCTGTCCCCTTCAGTCTCAGTCTGTCCTCTTCAGTCTGTCTGTCCTCGTCAGTCTCAGTCTGTCCCCTTCAGTCTCAGTCTGTCCTCTTCAGTCTCAGTCTGTCCTCTTCAGTCTCAGTCTGTCCCCTCTGTCTGAAGTCTGTTCTGTCTGTGGATCTGTTACCTGCAGCTCAGAGAACACCTGAGGTTCCACCGTCACTGAGCTGCTTCAGAAACAACAGGTGAGTATCTGGATCTGTTCCGAGGTTCTGCTGAAACTCAAACTGTTCCGCTCCAGTTCAACATCAAAGGTCAGAAATCACAAAGTCATCATCATCATCATGATCCAATCAGACGAGGAGCAGCTCTCCGCTGCATTCAGGGTCCGTCAGAGAACAGAAACTCACAGTTTTAACACATCGGCCTCGACTCTCAGATTCAGTCTGTTGGACGTTTGTCACCTCTCGGGAGCAGCAGGACTTCCTGGACGTCTCGCCTACTGTACCTGAGCTGAACCTGGACAGGTGAGCTCACACCTGCAGCTCCTCACTGTGGATTTTATATTCCAATCAAATACTTCAACACTATTTAAAGATCCTCTCATTTTTCATTTGTTTGTTCTGTAAAGTTGTCAGTGTGGCAGTAAATGTACAGTTTAGCGTCTGAACAACAAATCAGAGTTCCTGCGTGTCGCCGCTCATCTGCAGGAACGACATCGCCATGACGATCAGCTCCGCCTTCGTTGTGGCCGAGTCGTTTTACACAAACACCTGCTGTACAGTTTGAGAGGAGTTACTTTTAAAAAGTAATCTGATACAGTTACTAATTACCCGTTAAAAATGTAGTCAGTAATCCAAGCATCACAATATTAAAGTAATCTAACTTGATTACTTTTGGATTACCTCAATATAAAATATGTGAAACTGTTTAGCCAGAGTTTGTAGGCTGCAACTAACAATTATTTTCTCTATTAATCAATCAGTTGTTTGATCATTAAAATGATAAAAAAATATCTTGTTTTATCCACAACAGTTTACTGTCAGAGAGGAGAAAAGAAAAATGACTCAAAACGATCAACTGATTATGAAAATAGATGCAGATTAATTTCATGTAATAGAAGAATTGTTGAAGCTCTGAGTGTTTTATGTTTGTTGTTTGTTTCTTCTTCTGTTGTGCTCAATTTATTGATCGACTGATTGATTTAAAGACTAAAAATGTTGAAATTTCCAGCCAGTGAAGATATTTTCATGAATCAGCAGCTGTGTGAGATATACTGTTATTTATTTTAAAAATCCTGCTAATAATCAACATTTTTACTAAATGTATTTGTAATCTGATTACATCTTTTTTATCTGTAAGTGTAATGGAATAGTTATCTTTTCTGTATCCAGATTACATCATCCTGTTACTCCTCAAACCTGCTGCTGTGCTGAAACTTTTAATAGTGATTCAACAAATTATTGTTTAAAAAAACAAAAAACCAACAGATTAATTTTGTCAAACAGCAGAAATGGATCTGAACATAAACATGTCGAGAAACTGAACTCATCATTTAAACTGATTTTTCTGTATAAAAATGATTGGATCAGCTGTTTGTGTCGTTAAAGTTTCGGTTTTTCCTCTGACTTCCTGTCGCAGCTCATTTCTGATGATCTGAGAACATCTGAACTTTTTTCACTCGTCAGGAATTTAATTTCTCCGAGGACAGACAGAACTAACACGACACTTTCAGAGCTGACTTTTAGCCTGACATTTAGGCTAAAAACGACCCATAATGCAACACTGTTCAAAGATTAAAGTCTTGTCTGTCTCTGTGACATCAGAGTCTGTCCACAGCGAAGCGTGAGGCCGACGTGTTCTGCTCAAAGTGTCTCCAGTGGGACTCGTCCTGACTGAGTGCGCCTTGTCTCTGCGTGTCTCGCTACGTCTCGCCGTGTCTCGCCATGTCTCAGGACACCTGGATGACCTCCATGCTGCCGGAGAAGCTCGATTGACTCCCGACCGTCCCCATCTCCTCTCTGGACCGGCTGTCCGTCCTCCCGTCTCCGAACTCCATCTGACAGCTGCGTCTCTTCAGCTGCTTCTCGAAGCTGCTCTCCTCGTGCCAGCTCCGCCTCGAGTCCCCACGGTCCCCTGTCCTCTGCCTGCTCCGCCGCCGCACCGCCTCCAGACCGCCGCCGCAGCCGTATGCCGCCGCGAAGCCGCTCCCACCACCGCTCAGGATGGCGGAGGTGGAGTAGAAGCGGGTGGAGTCGGGGGACAGGTACCAGCCGGTGGTGACGGGGCCCAGCAGGATGTCTGAGTGCCAGCCTTTGAGGGCCCCTGTGGGTCCCGGTCTGTGTGAGGCCAGGTGCTGCTGGCTGCGGGACAGACCGAACAGGAAGCTGGTGGCGTTCTCCTCCGCGCTGCCGCTCCGCCGCAGCTGCTGGGAACAGGAGGGAGCCGGTGGAGGTTTGGTGAAGGTGCTGACGGGCTCTGGGGCGCCGGCCTCCTCCTTGTCCGGACTCTGTTCTGGACTCTGTTCTGGAGTGGATTGCTCCGAGACCTCCTGGACCGGAGAAAACTGGCACGGTTTACTGGGTTTACTGGTCTGCTCCTTGAAGCCAGACGCTTTGTAGAAGTCCGCCGCGTCCCCCGACCCTCCGAAGACGCGGTGTGGCGTGGCCCCGCCCCCCTCGCCATACGACTTGATGTCCAGAGAGAAGGAGCGCTTCAGCCGGGCCTGGTCCTCAGGTCCATCGGAGACCTGCAGGCTGTTCAGAGCCTGGACCAGCAGACGATCCTCGGGGGCGTCGGCCAGCACGCAGGGCAGCGTGAGGGGCTCCAGCAGGGCCGTGCCCGGGCCCCCGGGAGCCTCCTGACAGGCCGGGGGGGTCTCGGGGCCCTCGGGCTGAGCGGGGCCCTCAGAGCTGGACCTGAGTCTGGGTTCAGGACTCTTGATCTTCTTCTCAAAGTCCAGCAGCTGACCCAGGAAGTTAAAGTTGGGAGAGATGGTCGGACGCTTCTCCTTCACAAACCTGACAGAGACACGACCAGGAACATCGTTACAACGATCAATCAAATAATCAATCATTAATGCAATCACCAACTAGTCTGATAATCAATTAATCACTGTAAGAATAAAAAGTCAATTCTCTGATTTCAGCTTCTGAAATATGATTTTCTGTTTTTTGAAGACAAAAACTTCCTGAAATCAGAGAATTTAAACTTTTTTCTTTAAAAACAGTCAGTGATTAATTTAATAGTTGATAACTAATGAATGATAATAATTGCAGGTGTACAGTGTCTCTCACCTGTACGCCTCGTCCAGCGACATGTCCATCCTCTTCATGATGTAGGCGATGGCGATGGTGGCTGAGCGGGAGATTCCAGCCAGGCAGTGAACCAGGACCCGAGCGTTAGAGGCTTTAGCTTTTTCTGAAAACACACAGAGGAGCGACAGTTCTCATCTGCTCTCATTTCACTCCAACAGCAGAATAAAATCTGACTCGCCATCACATTTGCTGACCGATGAACTCCACCGATCGGTCCAACCAGGGCAGGATCTTCTCACAGAACGAGTCGTTGACGGGGACTCGCAGGAAGTGAGACTCCGGGATGAAGTCGGGTTTGGGGCAGGTGTTACTGGCGTTCAGGACGTAGCCGATGTCGTTCTGCTGCATCAGATCCTGGAGGGAAAAAAAAACGGAGGTGGATCAGGTGAGTTCGACGACAGACACGAGAGGAGCAGGTTTCAGGGTCCGGGCTCACACAGGTGTGTGTGGTACCTTGTTGAGGACGTCCCTCTGACAGCCCAGGTACAGGTGAGGCAGGATGCGGGTGGGACCGATGTTGGTGACGGGCAGGCAGGGCTGAGAGATGCAGGAGGGGACCAGAGCCGACTTCCCCTCACACAGACCAGGAAACAGGTGAGAGAACTCAGAGAAACCACCTGAGGAGGAAGAGGAGGAGGAGGGGGGGGGGGGGAGGAGGAGGAGGAGGAGGAGGAGGGGCAGGAGGGGCAGGAGGAGCAGGAGGAGGAGGAGGAGGAGGAGGGGCAGGAGGGGGAGGAGGAGGAGGAGGAGGGGCAGGAGGAGGAGGAGGAGGAGGAGAGGAGGAGAGGAGGAGGGGCAGGAGGAGGAGGAGGAGGAGGAGGAGGGGCAGGAGGAGGAGGAGGAGGAGGAGGGGCAGGAGGAGCAGGAGGAGGGGCAGGAGAGGAGGAGGAGGGCAGGAGGAGCAGGAGGAGGAGGAGGAGGAGGGGCAGGAGGAGGGCAGGAGAGGCAGAGGAGGGGCAGAGGAGGAGGAGGAGGGGAAGAGGAGGAGGGGGCAGGAGGGGGAAGAGGAGGAGGAGGAGGGGGCAGGAGGAGGAAGAGGAGGAGGAGGAGGGGGCAGGAAGAGGAGGAGGAGGGGGGCAGGAGGAGGAGGAGGAGGAGGAGGAGGAGGAGGAGGGGCAGAGGAGGAGGGGAGGAGGAGGAGGAGGAGGAGGGGCAGGAGGGGCAGGAGGAGCAGGAGGAGGAGGAGGAGGAGGAGGAGGAGGAGGCAGGAGGAGGAGGAGGGGCAGAGGGGGGAGGAGGAGGAGGAGGAGGAGGAGGAGGAGGAGGAGGGGCAGGAGGAGGAGGCAGGAGGAGGAGGAGGAGGAGGGGCAGGAGGGGAAGAGGAGGAGGAGGGGAGGAGGAGGAGGAGGAGGAGGAGAATTGACTGATTGATTAATTGATTAATTGATTGATTGATTTAATTGTTGCAGCTGTGGTTTAAATTGTTTCTGTTTCATTAATTAATGTTTCACTCGACAAAAGAGACGCTAAAGTTATTTAAATAAAACAAACTAAAAAAAATGTGTGTTTTGTTAAATTAAATATTTTGTACAATAATTTTGAACATGTTTATGGTCGTATTGATCAGACGGTTCCACCTGTTACAGGTGGGTCATCCTCCTCTCTGGTTGCCAGGCAACCAGCCTCTGAACTGATCTGGATGAAGAGATTTTGTTTCCTCATGAAGAAAAGAATCATTATAGAAGCGACTTGAAACACAAACCGACACGAACACAACAGGATTAACTGATCAATTAATCAATGAAAATACTCGTTAGCTACAGCGCTAAAACTGAGTTCATCTAAATTTTAAACTCTGTAGAGCTCTGAGACAGTCCCACTAATCTCTGGTTTATTTCCATTTACGTAAATAAACTTTTACTTTTCACTTTACTAAACTGAGTTTAATCAATATACCCAAATTAAAATAAATCAATAAAAATGAATAAATCTGAGGGCTGTTGGGATGAAAGAGTATGAAAGAGGGAGGACCATCTCAGCTCATCTGTATTCTGTAGTGAAACAGTAGGTGGTTTGTTTGTTTGTTTGTGTTTGTTTGTTTGTGAGCTAAAAAGAAGGGAAAAAAAAACTAAGACTGTTTGCTCACAAAGTTAAACAAATGTTTTATTGTTCAGCAGCTAAAAAAAAGCACAAAAAGAAAAGTTAGATTGTTTGTTAGCTATCTAACAAAAACATGGCAGCCAGCTGCACGGCCATGTTTGATAAAGCAGCTATTTTAAAAGTTCATCCTCCTGAAATGGAAGTTTAAAGTTAATACTGGATCACATTTTAATCTGCAACAGAATTAAATTTTAACCAGGTTTTGAGTAAAAACTAATCTGATGTTTAAATTTAATCTTTCTTCATTTTAAGATAGTTTAAAAGTTTGTTTCATCATAATTTAAAGTGTAAGCATGATTTGTTGTTGCAGCTCAGCCTTAAAGGTTAAAGTCCTGTTGATGTGGAGATTTTACAGCCTGACATTAACAGACGTGATGAACATCTGATTTCTTTAAAGGTTCCACTCTGTGTTCTGAGTCAGAGAAACAGGTTCCTCATTGATTCACTGCAGATAGAAGCTGTTGTTGTTGTGTAACTGTTAAACCTTTGACCGAGTGATTTTAGGAAGTCTTTGTGTTTTTTAGGCTCGAGGGTGGAGTCGTCACAGCAGCATTACATCATGCTTACATAACATAACCCTCAGTGGAAAGAAGGGAGGACGTCTACAGTCCATCGTCTCTGTCTGTTGACTCTGTCAAACTCATAAACTGCTCCATCATCTGACTGGTGTATGGTCTGGTGTATCTTTAGACTGGGACTCGTTCTGGTCTGGTGTATCTTTAGACTGGGACTCGTTCTGGTCTGGTGTATCTTTAGACTGGGACTCGGACTGGTCTGGTGTGGTATATCTTTAGACTGGGACTCGTTCTGGTCTGGTGTATCTTAGACTGGGACTCGGACTGGTCTGGTGTATCTTTAGACTGGGACTCGGACTGGTCTGGTCTGGTCTATCTTTAGACTGGGACTTGGACTGGTCTGGTGTATCTTTAGACTGGCCTCGACTGGTCTGGTGTATCTGACTGGGTCTCGACTGGTCTGGTGTATCTTTAGACTGGGCCTGCGTTCTGGTCTGGTGTATCTTTAGACTGGGACTTGGACTGGTCTGGTGTATCTTTAGACTGGGCCTCGCTCTGGTCTGGTGTATCTTTAGACTGGGACTCGACTGGTCTGGTGTATCTTTAGACTGGGTCGGACTGTCTGGTGTCTTTAGACTGGGCGGACTGGTCTGGTGTATCTTTAGACTGGGACTCGCTCTGGTCTGGTGTATCTTTAGACTGGGACTCGGACTGGTCTGGTGTATCTTTAGACTGGGACTCGGACTGGTCTGGTGTATCTTTAGACTGGGCCTCGTTCTGGTCTGAGGTGTATCTTTGGAGCTGGGACTCGGACTGGTCTGGTGTATCTTAGACTGGGCCTCGTTCTGGTCTGGTGTATCTTTAGACTGGGTCTCGGACTGGTCTGGTGTATCTTTAGACTGGGACTCGTTTGGTCTGGTGTATCTTTAGACTGGGCCTCGTTCTGGTCTGGTGTATCTTTAGACTGGGACTCGTTTGTCTGTGATCTTTAGACTGGGACTCGTTCTGGTCTGGTGTATCTTTAGACTGGGACTCGTTCTGGTCTGTGTATCTGCTCGGGACTGTTCACTGGTCTGGTGTATCTTTAGACTGGGACTCGACTGACCTGACAGCAGGTGCACAGAGGAAGCTCCTCTCAGTTTGACCAGCAGGGCTGAGGAAGGACTCGGAGCTGAGAGCAGCTGGATCTGAAGAACTCTGATCGTAGACGAGCGACCTCCTGATCGCCCTGCAGCTCCAACTACAACACAGACAGACAGAGAACAAATTTCAGCTGAATTAATGAGAACATTAATTAGAAGGAGACAGTTTGATCCTCCTGCTGTGATGCCTCATCTACCTGTGAACCCAGGTAGATTAGTTTGGTTCTCACTCAGAGAAAATGAAGTTCCTACAGTGTTTCTGCTCACAACTAGAACACGTTTCACCACCTGTTAACATTCAGCTCTGTCTTCAGATGTAAGTCAGGATGAAGGCAGAGCATCAGGATGGGGCAGAGCATCATGGGGCGAGAGGCATCGGACAGGACAGAGCATCGGACGGGGCAGAGCCGGGGCGAGGACAGAGCATCGGACGGGGCAGAGCATCGGACGGGACAGAGCATCGGACGGGGCAGAGCATCGGACGGGGACAGAGCATCGGACGGGACAGAGTATATGGACGGGACAGAGCATCGGGACGGGGACAGAGCATCGGGGCGAGGCAGAGCATCGGACGAGGCAGAGTCAGGTTGAAGGTAGGTTGAATGGCTGCAACTAACCTTTAAATCTTTACTTTAATTATCAATTATCTGCCAGTTATTTTCACTTTTAATCATTTAGTCCATCAAGTGACAAAAAAAGTGAAAAATGCTCAGAACAAGTTCAGAGAGCCTTTCTGTCAATCAGCAGTTCAAACCCCACAGACACAGTTAACAAAGAAAAGATACTAATCTTTATATTCAGGTTCCTGACATATTAACTTGAAAAATGACTGAAGTGATTTTAAAAACAGTTGGCAGTTAGTTTTCTTTCTCATCTGATTGATTAATTAACTGATTATTGCCGTTCTGTCTCAGAGTTTCCTCTCGCTGTGTTTTGGCTGTTTTACAGCTCGTACTCACTCGAGGAAACTCTGCTTTCTTCTTCACTGCACACAGAATTAATTAGAGCTCATAATCGTGGAAAATGTTGCCTCAGTGATAAAGCGGCGGCGGAGCTTCCTCAAAGCTGTTATTCCAGTTTAACACAACACCACAAAAAGGGAGCAGCCTCAGCGGCATAAACTCTTTGTTAAATATATAAATACACTGTAGTGAAGTCAGCGCACATTCAGCAGGTTCAAGTCAACATGTTTTACATACAGCTAAAAAAATCAACTGTGTGGTTTACACATAATACTCCATATTCTGGTCCATACAGTATTACTGTGTGTTATTGTGTACTTCAGTGTGTACATTCACTCCATTAAACCTGAACGCACAGACGTCAAACACACAAGGTCCATAAATCTGCTTAGAAATTATATTAAAAAC